>WNWK01002966.1:22500-186086 GCA_009830355.1 Cherax destructor
ACAACTCCCACTTTGTATTTGCTTCTTTATCTTTTAGCCCAACACCTCTTGCCAAGACCCTCGCATTCACTTCTCTTACAACCCCATCTATAAATATATTGAACAACCACGGTGACATCACACATCCTTGTCTAAGGCCCACTTTTACTGGGAAATAGTCCCCTTCCCTCCTACACACTCTAACCTGAGCCTCACTATCCTCATAAAAACTCTTCACTGCTTTCAGTAACCTTCCTCCTATTCCATACACCTGCAACATCTGCTACATTGCCCCCCTATCTACCCTATCATACGCCTTTTCCAAATCCATAAATGCCACAAAAACATCTTTACCCTTATCCAAATACTGTTCACCTATATGTTTCACTGTAAACACTTGGTCTACACACCCCTACCTTTCCTAAAGCCCCTTGTTCATCTGCTATCCTGCTTTCTGTTTTACTCTTAATTCTTTCAATAATAACTCTACCATACACTTTACCAGGTACACTCAACAGACTTATTCCCTATAATTTTTGCACTCTCTTTTGTCCCCTTTGCCTTTATACAAAGGAACAATACACGCTCTCTGCCAATCCCTAGGTACCTTACCCTCTTCCATACATTTATTAAATAATAGCACCAACCACTCCAAAATTATATCCCCACCTGCTTTTAACATTTCTATCTTTATCCCATCAATCCCAGCTGCCTTACCCCTTTCATTCTACCCACTGCCTCACGAACTTCCCCTACACCCACAACTGGCTCTTCCACACTCCTACAAGATGTTATTCCTCCTTGCCCTACACACGAAATCACAGCTTCCTGTCTTCATCAACATTTAACAAATCCTCAAAATATTCTCTCCATCTTCCCGATACCTCTAACTCTCCATTTAATAACTCTCCTCTCCTATTTTTAACTGTCAAATCCATTTGTTCTCTAGGCTTCCTCAACTTATTAATCTCATTCCAAAACTTTTCTTATTTTCAACAAAATTTGCTGATAACATCTCACCCACTCTCTCATCTGCTCTCTTTTTACATTGCTTCACCACTCTTTTAACCTCTCTTTTTCTCTCCATATACTCTTCCCTCCTTGCATCACTTCTACTTTGTAAAAACCTCTTATATGCTAACTTTTTCTCCTTACTACTCTCTTTACATCATCATTCCACCAATCGCTCCTCTTCCCTCCCGCACCCACTCGCCTGTAACCACAAACTTCTGCTGAACACTCTAACACTACATTTTTAAATCTACCCCATACATTTTCGACCCCATTGCCTACACTCTCACTAGCCCATCTATCCTCCAATAGTTGTTTATATCTTACCCTAACTGCCTCCTCTTTTAGTTTATAAACCTTCACCTCTCTTTACTTACTGATTCTATTTTCCTTGTATCCCATCTACCTTTTACTCCCACTGTAGCTATAACTAAAAAGTGATCTGATATATCTGTAGCCCCTCTATAAACATGTACATCCTGAAGTCTACTCAACAGTCTTTTATCTACCAATACATAGTCCAACAAACTACTGTCATTACGCCCTACATCATATCTTGTATACTTATTTATCCTCTTTTTCTTAAAATATGTATTACCTATAACTAAACCCCTTTCTATACAAAGTTCAATCAAAGGGCTCCCATTATCATTTACACCTGGCACCCCAAACTTACCTACTACACCCTCTCTGCATGTTTCTCCCACTTTAGCATTTAGGTCCCCTACCACAATTAATCTCTCATTTGGTTCAAAAGTTCCTATACATTCGCTTAACATCTCCCAAAATCTCTCTCTCTCCTCTACACTCCTCTCTTCTCCAGGTGCATACACGCTTATTATGACCCACTTTTCGCATCCGACCCTTATTTTAATCCACATAATCCTTGAATTTACACATTTATATTCCCTCTTTTCCTTCCATAACTGATCCTTCAACATTATTGCTACCCCTTCCTTAGCTCTAACTCTCTCAGATACTCCTGACTTAATCCCATTTATTTCTCCCCACTGAAACTCGCCTACCCCCTTCAGCTTTGTTTCGCTTAGGGCCAGGACATCCAACTTCTTTTCATTCATAACATCGGCAATCATCTCTTTCTTATCATCCGCACTACATCCACGCACATTCAGACAACCCAATTTTATAAAGTTTTTCTTCTTCTCGTTTTTAGTAGATTTGTACAGGAGAAGGGTTACTAGCCCATTGCTCCCGGCATCTTAGTCGCCTCATACGACACGCATGGCTTACGGAGGAAAGATTCTTTTCCACTTCCCCATGGACAATAGAGAAAATAAAAAGAACAAGAGCTATTAAGAAAAAGAAGAAAAACCTAGATGTGTGTATGTATATATATGCATGTGTATGCCAGTGTAGTGTGACCTAAAGTGTAAGTAGAAGTAGCTAGATATACCTGTTATCCAGCGTGTTTATATATATATATATATATATATATATATATATATATATATATATATATATATATATATATATATGCAAAAAGATCACAGTAAACAGGTGATATCAAAATATGCAAGAAAACCACTATGAAAAATAGAAGAATTCCAAGCGCTTTCGTGACTACTCACATTATCAAGGAACTATAACAGGAAACATGACAAGAAGGGCTTATATAAGGGGCGAGACTACACCTCACAGTCACATCACACTAACAAAGACAACACCTCACAGTAGCGTAACATCGCACGACTCTGTGAAGAGGAACTTAAGAAAGGACCTGAAACTCTTCCCAAGAATTAAGATTAGTCCAATTTATCATTAAATTCTTCCCAAATTTTATTAATTATAAATGAATCCAATTTATATAAACCAAAAGAAATATTCATATTATTTTCAAAACTGCTTTTAATGAAACATGATTCTATTATATTTCTCTCAACCATGGACTTGCTTGATACAACCTTCTCAGCATTTTGAAAATCAATTGGATCGTTAAAATCTCTCACATGAATAAATAGAGCATTAGAATCTTGTCCAGTTCTAATGCTATATTTATGTTGTTTTAATCTTAGTTCAAGACTTTTACCAGTTTGACCATAATAAACTTTATCTCAGTGCTGGAGGCAACGATGTTGGCAGACGTAGGAGTGAGGACCTGACTAGCAGGTTTAGGTCAGCAATAGACATAATTAGGAAGAAGGGTGGGAACCCTGTCATATGTGGTATTTTGCCAAGGAGAGGAGTTGGAAATGAATGGCTGTCCAGGGCAATTGGTGTCAATTGCTGGCTGGACAAATACTGTAAGGAAAATTCAGTAACATTCATTGACAACTGGGACCTCTTCTATGGCAGAAATGACATGTATGCCAGGGATGGGGTTCACTTATCCAGGTCTGGGGTGGGGGCACTGGCAACTGCAGTGGAGGGAGCTGTTAGGGCTTTAAACTAGAAATAGTTAGTGGTATGGGTTTTGGGGGGAAAACAGAGAAGTCCCAGTGTAGTAATATTATAAGTTGTAGGAGAACTAGTAATAGGCAGAATAAGGTGGATAGTGGAAAGCTAGTGACACTAGATGACAAGGACAGTAATAGGTATAGTGGAAAAACAGAGATGAGCAGGAAGGGTAAAGAGAAAGGAGGGTCTCTAAATATATATTACACCAATAGTCGTAGTGCTAGGAATAAGATGGACGAGTTGAGATTAGTTGCAAGTACGGGTAATATTGATGTTTTTGCAATAACTGAGACATGGTTTAATATGAAAAATCGGGACTTGCCTGCCGAATGTCACATTCAGGGTTTTAAATTGTTCCAAGTAGACAGAAGTATCGGGAAAGGGGTGGGGTGGCACTCTATGTCCGTGATCATTTAAATTGTTGCATAAAAACGGGTATAAAGTCTGAATTAACACATACAGAGTCTGTCTGGATAGAATTTTCAGAGGGTGTGAAAAATTGATTTTAGGCGTGATTTACCGTCCTCCAAACTTAGATAGGGAACAAGGGAGACTACTTTGGGAGGAAATTGTTAAGGCCACAAGACACGATAACGTAGTAATTCTAGGGGACTTTAACTTTAGTCAGATTGATTGGAATTTCATGACAGGGAATTTAGAATCTAACGACTTTTAGAAGTAGTTCAGGATTGCTTTTGAAGCAGTTTGTAACAGAACCTACAAGGGGAAATAACCTACTTGACTTGGTTCTGGCAAGCAAGAAACCCTTGTTAATAATTTAGAAATTACAGAGGAACTCGGCTCAAGCGACCACAAGTCAATTACCTTTAGCATTGAATGGATGTATGATAGTAGGGATAATTCAGTAATGGTCCCAGATTTTCGCTTAGCAGATTATAATGGACTTAGAGAACACTTATCAACTGTGGACTGGGGTGAAGAAGAGAGGTATCAATATGACAGTTTTCTTAACACTATACAGGCTGCCCAAAGAACATTTATCCCATATAAAGAAATTAGATCAAGTAGAAATGACCCAAAATGGATGAATAATAGGCTCAAATATCTTTTAGGGCAGAAGAAAGGAATTTATAGGCGCATAAAAAGAGGTGAGGGTCATCTTATAAATCAGTATACTGACATTAAGAGGGACGTTAAAAGGGAATAAGAAAAGCTAAACGGGACTATGAAATTAAAGTTGCTAGGGATTCAAAAACTAACCCAAAACGTTTTTCCAGGTTTATAGAACAAAAGTTAGGGATAAGATAGGTCCCCTTAAAAATAACTTTGGGCATCTTACTGACAAGGAGAATGATATGTGCTCTATTTTTAATAATTATTTTCTCTCGGTTTTCACACAGGAAGACATTAATAATATCCCAGTAATTAATTTTTACAGAGGCCCAGAAGAAGATAAATTATTTAATATCACAGTCACTAGCGAAATGATTATGAAACAGCTGGACCGACTGAAACAAAATAAATCGCCGGGTCCTGATGAGCTTTTTGCAAGGGTTCTTAAGGAATGCAAAATGGAACTCTGTGAACCAATATCTAACATTTTTAATTTATCTCTTCAAACAGGTGTAGTGTCTGATATGTGGAAGATGGCTAATGTAGTTCCTATTTTTAAAGCAGGGGACAAGTCACTACCGTCAAACTACCGCCCAATAAGCCTGACCTCAATTGTAGGCAAATTACTAGAGTCAATTATAGCTGATATTATTAGAAGCCATCTAGATAACCATAATTTGATTAATGATACCCAGCATGGATTCACGAGGGCCGTTCCTGCCTATCTAATTTATTAACCTTCTTCAGTAAAGCTTTTGAGGCTGTTGATCACGATAAAGAATTCGATATTGTTTATTTAGACTTTAGTAAGGCTTTTGATAGAGTACCGCACCAGAGACTGTTAAAGAAAGTGGCAGCTCATGGCATTGGGGGAAAAGTGCTGTCATGGATCGAGTCATGGCTCACCAATAGGAAGCAGAGAGTGTGCATAAATGGGGTTAAATCCGAATGGGGACTTGTAACAAGTGGTGTTCCACAGGGATCAGTCTTAGGCCCATTGTTATTTATAATATATATCAATGACCTTGATGAGGGAATTACTAGTGATATGAGCAAATTCGCCGACGACACGAAGATAGGTAGGATAATTGATTCAAACATAGATGTCATAGAACTTCAGGAAGATTTAGACAAACTTAATTCGTGGTCAGAAAAGTGGCAGATGCAGTTCAATGTAGATAAATGCAAGGTTCTGAAGCTCGGGAGTGTCCATAACCCAAGCACTTATAAGTTAAATAACGTAGAACTTAGATATACAGATTGCGAGAAGGACTTGGGGGTGATGGTAAGCAGCAACCTTAAACCAAGACAGCAATGCCTAAGCGTACGTAATAAGGCAAATAGATTACTGGGATTTATATCAAGAAGTGTTAGCAACAGAAGTCCAGAGGTTATATTACAGCTTTATACATCATTAGTAAGGCCTCACCTAGATTACGCAGCTCAGTTCTGGTCTCCATATTACAGAATGGACATAAATTCGTTAGAAAACATTCAGCGTAGAATGACTAAATTAATACATAGCATTAGAAATCTTCCTTACGAAGAAAGATTGAAGACCCTAAAATTACATTCACTTGTAAGACGTAGAATGAGGGAGACATGATCGAGGTATACAAGTGGAAAATGGGTATTAACAAAGGGGATATAAATAAGGTCTTGAGGATATCTCTCCAAGAGAGAACCCGCAATAATGGATTCAAGTTAGATAAGTTTAGATTTAGAAAGGATATAGGAAAGTATTGGTTTGGAAATAGGGTAGTTGATGAGTGGAACAGTCTGCCTAGTAGGGTTATTGAAGCTAGGACCTTGGGTAGTTTCAAATTTAGGTTGGATAAATTCATGAGTGAGAGGGGTTGGATTTGAGTGGGACTCGCGCATGAGTGGGTAGAATTGTCAAAGCTTATTTCTTGGGTAGCTTTGAAAATTGGGTTGAGCAAATATTCTGTTAGTGGGATGGATTGTGAAGGACCTGCCTAGTATGGGCCAACAGGCCTGCTGCAGTGTTCCTCCTTTCTTATGTTCTTATGTTCTTATGTTCTTATTTTACAGGGAATCTTATAGACACATCCGTCAGCATTTTGGGGGGAATTTTTTATCAAAAGTCTTTTTACTGTATCAAGATTTTTTTTAAATACAACTTTGATATTAAAATTCTTAAGAAGGGAAGGCATATCAACCAAGTTTTCATGGTAAGGGAGAACCAACATATTTTTGGTTGAATAAGGTTGGTTGTCCCTTTTTGGATTGTAAAAAGTATTCCTAGCTATTTTAAAAGATTTATCAATTATGTTTCTTGGGTATTTTAAATCATTAGCTATTTCATAAATTTTAGAGATTTCTTCATCTATGAACTCTGGACTACAAATCCGTAAAGCTCTCAAAAACATTGAAGAAAAAACCGACACTTTAACTCTATCTTGATGTGAAGAGTAATAGTGTACATAGGAACAATTATTTGTAGGTTTTCTGTAAATTTTAAATTTAAAATCAATGTTACCCTTATTAATAAAAACATCTAGGAAGGGCAATGGTAAAAGTCTTGAACTAAGATTAAAACAACATAAATATAGCATTAGAACTGGACAAGATTCTAATGCTCTATTTATTCATGTGAGAGACTTTAACCATCCAATTGATTTTCAAAACGCTGAGAAGGTTGTATCAAGCAAGTCCATGGTTGAGAGAAATATAATAGAATCATGTTTCATTAAAAGCAGTTTTGAAAATAATATGAATATTTCTTTTGGTTTATATAAATTGGATTCATTTATAATTAATAAAATTTGGGAAGAATTTAATGATAAATTGGACTAATCTTAATTCTTGGGAAGAGTTTCAGGTCCTTTCTTAAGTTCCTCTTCACAGAGTCGTGAGATGTTACGCTACTGTGAGGTGTAGTCTTTGTTAGTGTGATGTGACTGTGAGGTGTAGTCTCGCCCCTTATATAAGCCCTTCTTGTCATGTTTCCTGTTATAGTTCCTTGATAATGTGAGTAGTCACGAAAGCGCTTGGAATTCTTCTATTTTTCATAGTGGTTTTCTTGCATATTTTGATATCACCTGTTTACTGTGATCTTTATTATATATATATATATATATATATATATATATAAAGGAAAAGAAAGAAAGAAGAAAAAGAGAGAGAGAGAGAGAGAGAGAGAGAGAGAGAGAGAGAGAGAGAGAGAGAGAGAGAGAGAGAGAGAGAGAGAGAGAGAGAGAGAGAGGCTTTATAAGAGGGCCGACTAGTATAACTGAATCTCTTTAAATTCCCAACATAAAAAGAGGAGCATCAATAAGGAGATAAAGAGTATTTCAGGGTGTTAATATAGCAGAGTATGTAATTGAGAGCACAAGGCTGACACAAGTACGAGAGGACCAACATCACTTCAGCCACACACGAGTATCAGCAATTAAGTAGTGAAGAACTGTATTGATGACACCAACATGAAGACTGAGGCAGCAAACATATAAATGAGTTGCTTAGTGTATTGGTTTATTTAAAGTCTGACTGCTACGTTAGCTGTACACTACCAGTGAACTACACTTAAGTTGTACACTACCAGTGAACAACACTTAAGCTGTACACTACCAGTGAACAACACTTAAGCTGTACACTACCAGTGAACAACACTTAAGCTATACACTACCAGTGAACAACACTTAAGCTGTACACTACCAGTGAACAACACTTGGTTCACCTTACAAGGGATTTAGGGTAAACTTGCATCATATGTGTACATAACTGGTATACAGTACCGACAAAATGAAGAATTAGACACATGTACAACATCTGGGTATCTTTATTTGTAGACTATTCACCAAGCAGTGGCTTCATCAATACAATACAGAAACTTATGTGAAGAATTATATACAAAAGGTGAGGTAATCAGTCATCCTTGGAGCTGGTGAAGACCACTATATATATACACAGATCCACACCCCTGGGTGTATACAACGCTCGCCGACAACTGGGTATAAAGACACGTAATACAGAGCAGACTTGACATGTGTTATGAAAAGTAGGGGCACCATTGGTACACTAAGAGAAAACACAATAAGTGTCTGAGGCCCAAGACTGTTCAACAGCCTCCCACCAGCCATAATGGAAATTACCAATAGACCCCTGACTGCATTCAAGAGGGAGCTGGACAGATACTTAAAGTCAATACCGGATCAGCCGGGTTGTAGTTCGTACGTGTGACTAGCAGTAACAGCCTAGTTGATCAGGCCCTGAGCCACCGGGAGGCCTGGTAATGGACCGGGCCGCGGGGGCGTTGATCCCCGGAATACCCTCCAGGTAGGTGTTGGTGTGGGGGCTCTTGATGCGAGGAAGTAGAATTGTCCTCCCTTTCCTTGGATTAAACCTGATTGCATCCCATTTCCCAGGCGTTGTTTAAGCCCTTTACATCATCAACCAAGGCTAAGGAGTAAGGGATCCCGATGGAAATAAGCCAGACAGGCTAACCCATGGGTTAGCAGAGATTAAAATTCATTTTAGTGTGTACATAACATGAGATGCACACCTCTCTGTGTGCATGTACCCTTGTTGCATGGTGTATGTTGTTCGTGCTCTTAAAGATGACGAGGGACGTTGTATAATGTATTGTGTGGCTTCTTTAAGATGTTGAAGACACAGTGTTGTATAATGATGTATTGTGTGGCTTCTTTAAGATGTTGAAGACACAGCGTTGTATAATGTTGTATTGTGTGGCTTCTTTAAGATGTTGAAGACACAGCGTTGTATAATGATGTATTGTGTGGCTTCTTTAAGATGTTGAAGACACAGCAGAGAAAGATTGGCAATTTTTAACTCCTCGGGTCTAATGGGAATATTTAAATACATTTAAAATAGCCATTATTAAATATTTAAGGTATATTTTATTATTTGTTTATATAATACTGGGAAGTATCTCTTCTAGTGCTAACTGGATACCCGTCATCGTCACACAAGAGAATATACGTACTTCAGGAAAGACTAGAGATTTCTCCCCGGTATTTTCATTCCTACAACTTCCTATACATATATATTTATACTGATATTTTTAAAACCATTATTTGAATGATAGAGTGGAACATATGGTTACATATTGATGCAGCAGGCATTCCGTCTCTATATCGCCACACTGAGGCGCCGGAAGAGAAAGATGGCAACCTTCAGGTTAAGTGGTTTTGACTAGCCTGAAACACAGCTCTGAGGAAGCCCATGACAGGGTCTATCCAGGGGTCCACGGGTCTCTGATCTTATAGGGACGAAGTTTTTATTGGTTAGACAATTCCCTGTACTTTTTGAGCCTGTAATCTTCCCTATGATCAGCAGCAGCACCCTGCTCACCAGCACTAAGTGGGATGTATGTGTCGGTCAGGGTAGATGCACAACCATAGTCCTACACCAGCAGTCTAACGTTTTTAGAATTTTGTCCAACATTTATTTCAGAAACGAATGCCAGATTTTGACATGTGTATTAGATTTGCTTGGTACTCACGTTACGAATGTTATTTATTTTTGTAATGTGGCCTTTTTTTCGGCAGGAGGTCGATATCTTCTATTTTAGTATTGTATTTGGATGCTTATTTTATCACTCAAGTGCTACCTTTTGTTGCATACTCAAACGCAGGCGTATAGAAATTCTTCTTTGCGTTCAGTTCACGTTGGAATTCCTACGTTCCAGTATTTATTTTCAGCATGGGTGAGACGTCTAATTGTTAAATTGGTAAAAGTTTTAATGTAATTGACACTTGTTTTTTATATGTGCATGACATTATTTTCATCAACGACCAGTTGTAAGTTTATGGGATTAGTAAACAAGGAAAAATATCGGAGTACTTGGCAGCCAGACATTGGTATCTTTTTGAGATGACTAATAAATCAGAAGAAACATTAATAATGACGTTAAAGACTAATGACACCAGCAGTGAACAAGTCAGTACATGTAGAGGAGAAACTAACTCAAACATGGAGGAGGATGAAAACAGCATAAGCGAATCTCTCCCTGGAAGCATCAGCAGAAAGAACAGTGAGATGGACCGGAGGAGCAGTGGAGACAGCAGAAAGAGCAGTGGGGCCAGCAGCTGGAGCACAACGAGTAGTAACATCAACATAGACGATCTCTCCCTACTCTCGGAATCCTTTCCGGCCAGACTGTGGCATCGATGGATTGGTCTTGTACGTTCCACTCTTGCTTAGTGCTTCTTAATTGTGCCTACATATATCTTTAAGTCTAGTACGACCACCAAGGGCTTAGCAGTTTTCATAAATATAATAACAATTTATGTATAGTGAAATATCTTTATTTACTTTTCTAAAGACAAATATTATTTAACATTACCTTGCCCATTTCTGTTTGCTTTCATATCACATCCTTTAAGTTTCAAACACCTTCACCAGTCTGCAACTTTACTTCTGAATCTCCCGAGTAAATTGCTTAGTGCTCGTATCCTGAAGAAGAAGAATCTTCAGAAAGCAGCACATCGTCAGTAATGATCAACCGTGGCAGCTCCTGCCTCTTCCAAACACCAGTATTTACTTCTCTTACAACCACAACCTATACACTCACTTTTTACTGTAAAATATCCCTTCTTTCTCTTACATACTTTGTGGATTCCTATGAACCATTAAGCAGCGATTATCACATATGTGTTTGAATATGAGAGTTTATGGTAGTTTAGTTTTATAGTTTTATTATGCACCCCATACCTCCTATCGTGTGGGTGTTAGTCAAAAGATTACAGAAGCACAGTGCGTCCAGGGACTGGATCACAAAATTGTTGTTAGCTAAGTAAGCTGCAGTAGTAATGAACTATTTGAAAATTTATTGAATTAGGAATAATAATAAGGAGTTGTTAACACAATCATGAATTTAGTTATTTGTCACATACGACCAGAACTCACTCTCTTTGCTTGCGTTGCAGCCCATGCCACTAGGAAAGATGTCAGACTATGGGTTCGAGGAGGATGACAGCGGGGGACTCGGGGGCCACCAGACGGACGCCGGCCAGAACTACATTACCGTCATCCCCGTGGAGTACCCCACCAGGAGGCCATACGCTGACTACGACGCCTTCCCCAGATCTGCTACGATATCCAGGTGAGTTAGTGCATGTTAGTGATGATGGTGGCAGAAGAATGGTGCCACTGATAGCAGGGGTGGTAATGTCAGTTGTGACGGTAATGGTACAGTAGGTGTAGGTTGTGCGGGTTCTTGGTCTATATGAGTGGTGGTAGTAACAGTAGTAAAGATTAGAATAGTAGATATTTATGGTAATGTATGCTAGCCCTACCACTAGGTGATAGGCAGAAAATTCTGGTCGTAAAGGTAAACATAAGACCAGATGGAAGTTATATTAGACAGCAAGAGAGTAGCGATAATAGAATAGGGTAGAGCAAGGTATGGATTTTATATTGATTATTGGTAACAGAAGTAGTGGCTCTGGTAAGAGCAAGAGTCAATGTTGGTGTGGCAGCAATAATCTTGGCATAGTCATAATAAGAGTAGTTGTAGCACAAGTGGCCATGATTGATACAGTAGAAGCTCTTGAAACATAAGTTGCAAGTCGTAGTCAATGTTGTGTACTAGTAGTAGTAGTAGTAGTAGTAGTAGTAGTAGTAGTAGTAGTAGTAGTCGTAAGTACATTTATACTAGATAGATTGTAGTGTGTAATCATGGTTGAATGACATTTAAGTGCAGTAGTTGTAATATATAACATAATGTAGCTCTATATTTTCGTATTACAAATTTATGTTAAAGAAAAAGAATATAATAAATAAACATTATTGTCAGATTAATATGAAATATTTTTTTATGATTTGTATATTTTTGAGATTCACCCATAGTTTTAACTAAATAACGCTGCAAAGGACTCGGAGGTAAGAATGGGCGAATGTTGAATTATATTCGTAATTTAAACATCATCTGGGGTCCAGTGACATTCCTGGTCGGGAATAAATTATACATTTTTGAGAGAGAATTTATTATTATTATTATTTCCCCTTGTTCTTGTCCGTCGAGCTGGGTGAATGTGCATCATATCTAACGTATTCCATGATAAGTGTTGTCATCTGTAAATAAGCATTTTGTTATGTGTTAGAACGGTGAGGCTACTACTACACGCTCTTGCGAATTTTGTACCCTAACCCAATTTTTATTTTGTCTTCTAATTGTTTTATGTTGACGTGAAAAAAATATGCACTAGATGTATGTGCTTGCGACACCCGTATTATGATATTCCGTTTTTTTGTTCATGCACGAAGCTGTCATCCCTCAGGGGAGTTGTTAGTTGTTGATCTTCTTGTACACATCAATATGGGTCTCCATTTGTGTTAGTTTCATTTATTAAAACGAAGAAAATGTGACGTAGGTATTGCTTAGTCACGATATTGTAATAGATTAGTTAATTGCCGAATTATTCCTATAATTCCGTTCAATATGGGGTATTAGACCAACCAATAGATCATGAAAAATCATTTGTTAACTGATCACAAGGCATTCAAGGACGCAATAAAAATTTCCTTCCCATACAATTTTTTAAGCGTTATTTAAGGAATCTCTGCGTTAATTGGTTCCACCCTGAAAGTGTTGTGATCAGTTAATAACAAAAGGAGCACTTAATATAACGTTACTAAAGCATCTTTACCTTACACAGACGTCCTCGAGGGGAGACTGATGCCTTCCCACGATCTGCCACCATCTCTAGGTAGGTACTCTGTGTGTGTGTCCCTTCCAAGAGAGTGCCTTGATGCTGCTGAAGGACTTTTGATTATTTAATTTGTAGCTTGGATCAAATCTGATTACCTCCTGTATGCGTGCACTCACCTAGTTGTCGTTGCAGGGGTCGATTCACAGCTCCTAGCCCCGTGTGTGTGTGTGTGTGTGTGATTTTATATTTGTAGCTACAAGATCAGAGTACTGGTGATGCCTCTTCTTTAGTGTTTAATCAATCATATATTTTTTTTAATATCCCAGTGATTGTAAAATGTACCACATCTCCTATAACTTATGCCATTCGTCTACCGCTCTCCCTCCAAAGTAGGTTTCTTAATACCAGAGAAGGGTTCTTGAGCCAAGGAATTGAACCTAGCTCGATAGCTAGCGCACTCAGCTCATACACTGAGGTCTGGGGTTCAATTCTCCGGTACGGTAGGAAACATTAGGACGTGTTTCCTCAAGGCACCTACTGCCCATGTTAACCCATTAGTAAAATGGGTACCTGGGTGTTAGTCGACTAATGTGGGTCGCATCCTGGGACAAAAATTGACCTCATTTACCCGAAATGCTCTGTATAACAAGTGGCTTTCTATATAGTTGTATATCATTGATGTCAGCTAGGCCTGTATATCTTGTACATGTACTTGTAGAAATAAAGATATTATTATTATTATTATTATTATTATTATTATTATTATTATTATTATTATTATTATTATTATTATTATCCTCTTAATTGGGTTGAACCTAATTGCTTCCCATTCCCCAGGCGCTGTATTACCTCTACAGGTTTAGTGTTTTCCCGTAAATATAATACAATTAATCTATTATTCTGTGAAGGAAAACTTAGCATCCTTTCGATAGTTTTTGTCTCATCTTACAGATGTAGCTTCTTGTTTTCCCTGTTGATGGTGCTAAGAGTTACCTACTGGGTTAAGCCCTGGTACTCTTAACCTTCCTCTCACCAACCTACTCTTCCACTATCCCCACTTCCCCGCTCACCCTTCAAGGGTCTTGCCTATATTCTCTTGATCTTGGTGCTAAGAAATATTCTATATCAATTTTCTTAGTATTCTTTTATAACCTCATATAAGAATATGACAGAAACATTATTCCTTATGATGGAATTTAATTTTGTCTTGACTCTGGACCTCGCAGCTTGTAAAGGCTCTCTCAATTTCCACCCTATGTGTGAGTAGGATCAGATCCCTAAGTGTTGTATTTTCTATATGGCTATCATGTCTTCCCAGGTTCTTCTATCCTCTTCCTTAGTCTCGTTGCGAACGTCTGCAGTTTCTCCAGTTCCTTTGATACACTTCATCAGATGCGGATTTCATGCTGGTGCTGCATACTAGAGTTGAATTTTAGTAGCCATTTGTCTGATCAATCCTTTAGTTTTTTCAGGTCCATTCGTAGTTATTCTTTGTCCTTATCGTTTTTATTCTCCTCATTAATATTATATCGTCTGGAAACAGAGATACATTTGACTCTGTATCTCCTGGTATGTCATTGACGTGTGTGTTTGTGCGACTTTCTTAACTTTATCCGTCATCTACAGAGAGTTTCTACGAGAGAGAGCGGCAGCAGACTTCCTTCGTGGAGACTACAAGGGCAGCGCCGACCACCTGGACAAAGCGGCGGGTTTCTACCCTGGCATCCCACCTCCCGCCTTCGATGTTCCTCCACTCACCCTGGAGCCTGAGACCCGCAGACCTTCCACCCACATGATGGTCACTCCCCCACACACCACCACCGCCCCCACTAACATGCCCACCCATACTATGCCCACCACCACCACCAACGTCACCCACCCCTCAGTGCCTCAGCCCACCCTCCACACAGACGACTTCGACAAGACCAATAACAAGAACGACCATGAGAGAAAAACTAATAAAGGTGAGTAAACTAGCCGCTCAGGCTACACAACTAAGAACTAAAACTCTTAGAATCGTGATGCCATTAAGACATATAACTTCCACTAAGAACCAGTGATAACAGTGCTAAATTTAGAATAATCACTGAAGTGGAACTGGAAAGAAGAGGATAGAGAAATAATAAACCAGAATATAGGCGAGACCAGGGAAGGATGAGATTTCCCAAATGTGGGGCTCACTGGAAAAGGGGTTCAGGATGCTCAAACAATGCTAAAACCTGACACAATGTGTCAGTCTTTCCTGGCACTCACTCCAACTGATTCTTCGCTTTGCCCTCATCCACACCTTCAATACTTCTGCCTCTTTTCCTCTACCGTCTGCCTCGCCCTTGGTATGCAGCGATGAATGATCCACAAGCATTTTGGAGTGTGTGACTTGAGTGTGTGACTGGAGGTGGGAAGTACAGTGCCTGCGCCCTGAAGAAGGGGTGGAGATGTGTTGCAGTTTTTGAACTGTAGTGTAGGTTTGCCTCTGGCAACACAGTGATGGAGTGAATGATGATGAAAGTGTTTCTTTTTCGGGTCACCCTGCCTCGGTGGGAAACGGCCGATGTATTAATAAAATAAAAAAAAACATTAATAATAAAAAATTAATAATTAATAATAATGCAAAGAATGTGCTTGGCTTGACTTGATGGCAGGTCGGGGTTGTGGCGGGGTGGAAGTGTGTGTGTTTCTACACTCACGCATGGCAGTCAGGTTAAGACTGGAAGACGGTGCCCGCATCACTGCCCAGGAGCTGCAGGCCATGGTCATCGAGGAGGAGGATGTGGCTCTCCCGAAGCAGGCCATGGAAGTCTTCGCCATATGGATGGTCTCTCCTGTACTAGGTGAGAGATGAGGAGGGTAGAGTGCGAAGGAAGGGGGGAGGAGAGAATGAAGAAATAAAGATTGAAAGTTGGAGATAATATTTAATTTATTTCTATGCAAAATTCGCCTGCATTAGCCGGTTATAATGGAATATTTATTTTTGTCCTATCCACCTTAGCGACACCCAACACTTGTATTGTCAAGTCATTAATACCACTCACCCTCTTAGAATTAGACAATTATATTTTTTTTTATTTTTTTTATTTTATGAATTAAATTGTAACTTGTATTGTACTGTTAAGTTCCTAGTAATATACTGTATTGAACCCTAAAAAAAAATAAAAAATAAACTGTGTAAATTTTAAGTACATACAGCATAGTCTAAGTTTACTCGTAATCTTATGGGCCTTCAAATTATTGTATGTTTTATTCAGTAATTTTGAAATAAATTTGTATTTGTGTTTAATTTTTCTTGTGCAACGATTGTATTTTCTGTTTACACTAAATTTATTTGTATTTTTACTAAGTCATTTCAATTATTTCGCCCTTACCCCTCGCGTTTACCTGGAGTTTACCTGGAGAGAATTCCAGGGGTCAACGCCCCTGCGGCCCGGTCTGTGACCAGGCCTCATATTTAACTTTTTTAATTAAACTCAAACCTTGGCGGATTATCGTCGCCAGCTCGTAAGTTAATCTTCCATAAATCCACATTGACTCTTATCGTTGATGACAGAGATCCAGCTGAAGCCCTACCAGCGAGCACTTGAGGTGAGGCGTCAGTGGGGAGAGCTGCTGAAGCGCTTCGCACAGATCCCCATCAGGCCGCAGGACGCCCGCTACGCCCACGAGCCCAAGATGGTGTTGAGGAGAAACGTCTTCTTCAGCAAGAGAGATGAGGTCAAGATCAGGTGAGCTATTGATATAGTGGTGAGATGGAAGTTTTTTGTGTGACGGAAACGTCATGACAAAGAGAAGTGCAGCCCATCCATGTTTATTTTTCTGCATTCTTTCCTTACTCGTTCAGGTACTCCTCCTGCTCCTATGTGCACATATTCCACCATAATAACCAGTTCGTGTCTCTTGCCAGGGACGCCAAGATCCTCGAGCTTCTGTATGAAGAGGCTCAGTGGAACATGAGGTCGGCGCGCTATCCCTGTGAGCTCTCTGACTACGAAATGTTGGCGGGCATCCAGAGTAGACTGGAGCTGGGACCCTACGACCACACTACCCACACCCCATCCTTCTTCAGGTGAGAACACCCACTCATGCTGTTCACACACCCCTCCTTTAAAACACCCTCTCACACCTTTCTCCTGCCCTCTTCAAGTGAGAACAAATTCTCACTGCTCACACATCCCACCTGAAGGATTGGTGTGTGAGCACTGATCATACCCTCTCATCCTTTCTGGGGAAAACAGTACCTGCAGAAGACTTAATTTCCCGACGGTTGCATTGTAATTTCATTTCGTAGGTAGCTGGATAAGTGATAAAATTTACTTAGACATTTTAATTGATAGTCAATCTTATTTGCATTGATTTTTGCCTGTGTAGATCCAAAATTGTCATTTTTTTTATTGCAGAAATTGGTAAAACTAAAATACTGGTTTTGATAAGATAATTTGTGAATTCCTCATCCAATTGACTTCAGATCTTCAACCCGATAATTTGATAATGCAGTTTTTGAGCGGCTTCAGACTTAGTGTATTATGAGATACTAATCTACAGTATGTGATATAACTACGGAATGCCTCTTTCTTTCTTTCTTTCTTGGAAAGCTTGAATGTGTGTTGGGCTTTTTTTTGTCCTAATTTGTCAATATTTATTAAAAAAAATTGAGATATTAGTTTTCATGTGATAACTTGCGGATACTTATTTTCTTATACTTCAAATCTTCAACGCTAATATTTAACTGCATTACAACCTATGCCTTTCGCGGGCACTGAGGTTCAGGGGACTGGGGTTATGCAAGATAGGTTATCTTAAACCAGACGATTTATTTTCCTTTCCCTACAGACGTCGGCTACTAGATTACCTGCCGGAACACGCGTGTAGACTCAAGTTCAGCGACCTGGTCAGCTTCAGTAGTAAGTCGACGCCGGAGATCCGTATCATCGAGCAGTTTCGTTCAATCCCCAGCAACGTGACTGCCCGCAAGCTGGTCAGAAAATACCTCGAGTTCTCCTGGTCCCTCCCTTATTATGGGTACGTCTTGAGCCAGGCAGAGCTAGCAAGTTCTGCTCCTTCCCATAGATTACAAGATGTTACTGGAAGACTAATGCTGGCCTAAAAGTATATTTGGCAGTTAGATTTGTTTGGATGTTTCAGTCATGTAAAATGTGGCATGAGCAAAGGATTGATCATATATTGGAACACTGCATCATATTTAAGGAGAAAGGATGAAAGTTTAGGGTTTGCATTGTGGTGACCTGCTCTAGAAGGACTGAGAAGTTAAAGGAAATATTATGAAGGAATACTGAGATTTTACGCATTGTGCGTTGGTCATGGAAAGAAGAATAGAGGAATACACAACACGCATGAAAATAAAGTATCATAAAATAGTAGGTTGGTAGGCAGCAACCACCCAGGAAGGTGCTACCGTCCTGCCAAATGAGTGTAAAATGAAAACCTGTAATTGCTTTACACAATGGTATGATTGCTGGTGTCTTTTCTTATACAAGGGGGCTCGTTGGAGCGGTGAAGAGGCTCTTGGTCTGCGGAATTAGACCTTTTGGTCTCCTTCCTCAGACCGAACCTAATTACCCCCAATCCCCCCTTCCCTATCCCATCCTCTCTTTTCCCTTTCCTCTTCCTCTCCCCATCCCTCAGTTGTGGGATTCTTCCCACAGGCACCCTAGTTTCCAGGTAGGGGGAAGGGTACCATGGTTCATCCCATTCCATTGAGGTCTGTGGTGGTGGTGTAGTTTGCCAAGGAATCTGGATCATCTGGGGATGTCCCACTCCCTCTCCGTCTCCTGGGAGGTTGTGTTGGGTGTCTTTCAGGTGACGGGTGTATCTCTGGAAGCTGCCTTACAGATTCTGGGGGGTGGTGGCCGAAGGAGGTATGCTTTGCGGCTGGTATCCGGCTGCCCCACTTTTGTCTACCAAGGTGGCTTGGTAGATGTGAGGTTGCTATCCCAGATTGCTGGTTTACTGGCATGAAGGATAGGGTACGGCACGGGTTTCATGCCGCATCTGCACTACTTGCGGTGCTAGAGTCCTCTTTGGCATGGAGGGGGATTTACAGCCCTTTCATTCCTTGTAGGAGCTATCCCTCCACGTTCCCCCCTTTTTTTTATTCTTTTTTTTTTCTCTAAAAAACAAAAAGAAAGAAGTGACATAACCATGGAGTCCCAAGTCCATGAAACAGCTCCCCCTGGGCCCCTTTCTGCTACTGCACCTTGTTCCCACCCTACCTCTTTATTTGACCACTCTTCGGACATTTTTCATGCCCCTGTACCTCCTGCTGGTGCAGATACCAGATACCAGATACCAGAGTTCCTCCTGACTCCTTTGATACATCTGACCTCCACACTTCTTTGACCATGCTTCCGGCTTCTCCCTCTATGGTGCGGCGATTTTCGGATCGCCCACCCGTCTCACGTTGGACCAACTCCAGTCTCACACCTAAACGCCCAAGACCATTACCTGACGATACTCCTTCTCATTCTGCCCAGAAAAGACCAGTATGACACTCCCTCCCCTTACACGCTAACGTTTCAAAATACACAATGGACTAAGTTTTTTACTCTGCGACCGACTTCTCCTGACTATCTTTCCGATCATAGTATTAGCAAGGCGCTCCTACACCATATTGGTCGAGATATATCCCTTCATGCTCTCAAGAGCAGTGCACGCATCATCACTGTACAGAATGCTAGCCAACCTTGCAATCTTTCTCTCCTTACAACAATAGATGTTATTCCTGTAACTATTGAAAAACATCACTCTCTCAATTCTTGTAGTGGTACTATCATTCTACCTCATACCATTGTTCAACAGAATTTCCAGACATGTGGTGATGCCATTCTGGAACAACTTGAGCTCCAAGACCTCCCAGTCCTCAAAGTAGACACTTATGTCCTCCCTGCCTGCAGGCGGAGACGATACCCTTGCAATGTAGCTCACTTAACTTTTGACTGCCGTGAGCTTCCGTCCTCGGTTTATATTTCGGGACACCGTTTATAAGTTTGGAAGGTGATCCCTACACTGCAACAGTGTAGAAATTGCTGGCGTTTTGGTCATCCAGTGAAATATTGTAGGTCCATGGCCGAATGCCCAGTCTGTGGTGCCGACGACCATACTAATACGTTTTGTAGTCTACTCCCTCTTGCCTTAATTGTCGTGAGGCTCACCCATCTTACTCTCGTCGTTGCCAAGTTTACTTAAATGAGCGAGAAATCCGTTGTCTCAAAGAGGCAGAAGGCTTTCCTTATGCTATAACAGTCTCTCATCTGCGCCTCCAGGGGAGACTTCCCTATATTTCTTATTTTCGAGTTACTAAACGACCCCCACCCCCACCTCTGGGGTCCCAACTTCCACAGCTTCCTCTGTGGTCTCCCCTTCCACAGTCACCCCTGTCTAATTCTTTTGCTGCCCTACCTTGACACCTCATTCTGTCCTCACCTCTTCCTCTTCTCATTCACAAATTTCTGTGTCTACAAGACCTCGTACAACAACTCCTCCCCATCGCCCCTCTACTTCTCCAAAGTCCAAAAAATCCCCATTGTTAAAATCTCCTTTAACCCCTCCTTCCCTTATTCTACCTGCACATTTTTTCTTTCCAGCTTTGTTACGAGTGTGGAGATTTATCCTCCTCCTCGAATAGTACCTTCCTCTCCTGTCTCCTCCCAAGCTTCTCCAGTTCCCTCTACCCTTTCGTCTGCCCCTACTTTGGTACACTCCTTTGTCGCCCCGATCTTTACTCACCCTCCTCCTTCCATCTCCAATATCGTCCCACATACACCGTCCTTGTCCTCTGAAACACTTGAAGCTAACTCCGAATATATTGAGGAGACTAGACCATTGATGGACACCAATCCACCTCTTGTTCCTCCTTTTCACTCTTCTCCATCTGCACAACTCCTTTCTTCTTAGAACTCTTTCAAATATTTTTATGATATGGGACGTTAGCGCAATTGGTCTGTAGTTCTTTGCTATTGCTTTACTGCCCCCTTTGTGGAGCGGGGCTATGTCTGTTGTTTTTAGTAGCTGCGGGACGATCCCAGTGTCCATGCTCCCTCTCGTCCCAATCCTTCACTGCTTGGGCATTTTCCGCTGCCTCCACATGTGGACTTTTATAACCCTAATAGTCCGTAGATACCTGTACCTTCAGATTTCTTGTATCTTTCTCTTCGCAAATCATGGCTTATTTATAGTGGCCTCAGAGGTAACTGGGGTGAGCTTCAGGTGTTGCTCTCCCAGTTTCTCATGCCATCGCAGTATACACCAATGGTTCCAAGTCTTCTGACGGTGTCGGATTCACAGCTGTGTTTCTGGACAGCGTCGTGCGAGGGCATTTATTATCCTCGGCTAGCATTTTTATGGCTGAATTGTATGCCATTCTCATAGCACTTATCCGTATTGCATCTATGCCTGTGTCACCATTTGTGGTCGTTTCAGACTCCCTTAGTGCTTTGTAGGCTATATGAAAATTTGATACACCTCATCCCCTGGTTCTTCGTATCCAACTTTAGTTACGCCATATCTCTAGCAGGCACAAAGATATTGCTTTTTGTTAGGTCCCCGGTCATGTTGACGTAGAGGGCAATGAACAGGCAGACACTGCTGCGCGGTCAGCAGTACATGGCCTCCCAGTTTCATATAGAGATGTTCCATTCACAGACTATTTTGCTGTAATTGCTACCCACCTTCGCACCCGTTGGCAACAACGTTGGTCTGATCTGCTACATAACAAATTACATTCTATTAAACCAAGTTTAGGTTTCTGGCCGTCTTCTTGTCATCAATGTCGAGGTTGGGAGACTACTCTCTGCCGTCTTTGCATCGGCCACACTCGTCTCATGGAGAGGTGCCCTGTTCCACTCTGTGAAAATTGTCAGGTTCCAGTTTCTGTTAGCCATATTCTGCTGGATTGCCCACGAGCACGCAGAATTTACCTCCAACGTCGTCACCGCTCTACTACCCTTACTTTACCTTCCCTTCTTGCTGGTGGACTCTCCTTTAACCCAGACTCTCTCGTTGACTTTTTGATAGCAACTGATTTATTGCATAAACTCTGATGATGATGCCTCTAGCACCCCTCACAACCCTTCCTACCTCAACCTCTTGCTACCCTCTACCCCTGCACTATCCACTGCCCCGCTGCACTCCATGACCTAATAATAATTCCACTCCCTGGAAATAAATGGTATAAAATACCGACACAATGGAAAAATAAACACATAAGCAGTATAATGTGATCCTTTATTGACAACGTTTCGCCCACGCAGTGGGCTTTATCTAGTCACAAACAGATCTGTTTGTGACTCGATAAAGCCCACTGCATGGGCGAAACGTTGTCAATAAAGGATCACATTATACTGCTTATGTGTTTATTTTTCCAATTCCTTTCCCTCTTGCTACCCAATACCCCTGCACCCTTCCCTGCCCTGCTGTGCTGTATGACCCTTGTAGATTTAGCGCTTCTTTTTTATTATAATAATATAAGCACGCAAGATGGCACATACTTCTTGCTACTTCTTACACTTAGTTCATAATGCACACGTATGTACATGTTTTATGACTTGACGTGTTGTTGGAGTGTGACTAGTGTAACATTTATGAAGGGAAACTGGTTAGCTGAACTTGAGTCCTGGAGGCGGAGTGTACAGTGCCTGCACTCTGAGCTGTAATGTTGCCATGCCTCTGGCAAGATGGTGTTAGAGTGAATGATAATGAAAGTGTTTCTTCATTTTTGGGGTCAACCTACCTAGGTGGGAGACGGCCAGTGTTAAAACAAATCAAGACACCTTGGCTACAACA
This sequence comes from Cherax destructor, assembly GCA_009830355.1. NCBI lineage: Eukaryota > Metazoa > Arthropoda > Malacostraca > Decapoda > Parastacidae > Cherax > Cherax destructor. The sequence goes on from WNWK01002966.1 coordinate 45,408, forward strand.
ATTCACTACAAGCCCACAAACAGGAAATTAAAACTAGATGGCATTTCAGTTCGTCCTTTGCTATTATCGTCACTAGCGACATGCTAATAGTCCAGGACGGATCCAAACGTTAGCCAGTTATAATTTTCAATTTGCGAGGTGAAAATATTAAATCTATATTTGTGCTGGCTCTACTTGTGGGCAGGAGTGCGTTCTTCCATGGTCAGATAGAGCAGCCGACGCGGGGGGTGAGTTCGTGGCTACCCCGGCCAGACATTCCAGTACTTGTCACCATCAATGCTACCGGTGTCACCGTTATAGATCCCAACAAGTCGGTGGGTCCAAGTGTTCCTTCTGATTATACACGTGTTTTAAGTTCAAGTTTCCCATAAACTGAAAATAATTCATATTGTACCATTGTAGCATTTGCTTATCTATTCTTTTCATGTTTCTGTAATTTTCATTTTAATATAGACTTGTGCTTTCACGTGATATAATGTGGGCCAGACTGTGTTGGTGAGCCTGAGGTACGACGAGCTCTCGTGGGACTTCGCCAGACCCAGTAACGAGCGCAGTGCCACTTGCCTTCCCTGCCTCTTCTTACAGTTTGCCGTCGTTGAGAATGGCAGAAGATACTCCAAACTCCTACAGATCTTCTCAAAACAGGTGGGAAATAGTATGTTAAAGATTTTTTTTTCAAAAGCTACATCTTCCTGAAACTAACACAGCAGAAATTGAAAGGAGAGATTATGGGAGTTTTCTCGAAATTTTGAACCAGGTGGGAGACATTTGTGGAAGATGTAGCAAGAAAGATCATGCCTAGTATGTTAGTATGTGCAGTAGAGGTTTGTGGTGGCAGGTGTACAAGGCAAGATAAATGACTGGTTGGAATAATTGGTATAAAATACCGACATAATGGAAAAAATAAACACATAAGCAGTATAATGTGATCCTTTATTGACAACGTTTCGCCACACAGTGGGCTTTATCAAGTCACAAACAGACTTGATAAAGCCCACTGTTGTCAATAAAGGATCACATTATACTGCTTATGTGTTTATTTTTCTATATATGACTGGTGGAATGAGTAGCTGAAAGGGGTGGTAAGGGAGAAAGTTTGCGTGTGGAAGGGTGTAATTATTATTATTATAATAATCAAAGAAAGTGCTAAACCGACAAGGGAAAGGGTGTAAAAATACCAAAGGGGAAGGCAGAATACATGAATAAGACAAGAGAGGTTAGGAGAGTAATGAAGAATGCTAAAGTAAATATAAATATTGAGTGGTGCATTATCAAAAAATTACCTAAAATAACATAATTCGGTGACCAGTCAATTATCATTTTATTTACAATATAAAAGAAATGAGAAAATCTAGGGAGTATGTGCTTTAATTATCATTGATATTATTTGCTAAATTTATTTCAAAATTCACTAGGCTAAAGTTGCCTGAGGAAAACGCAAAGAGTTAACCCATTATAAAGAAATCCTTCCAACATCCATGACTGTTGCCAGGAGACAAATACTCTCGTATCTTACCATATTAGATTTGGTATGTGCAGTATCTTATCATTTTTTTTCTAGCAACTGAGACCAACAATTACATAGTACGCTTAGAAAATGAGCTGAGGCAGTACTTTTTTTCATTTGATAAGTGTTAATTTTCTATATATGGTTATGTCAACTGTGTTAGTGTTCTTTATTTTTAATAATTCAAATAATGGTAACCTATCTTAGGACTCGTTCATTGTTGCATCTGATAATTGAAACAAGAAGTTTTTAGCTTGTCAGAAAAAAAGAAAACCACAGGTCTCTCTAACATATGAATGTATGTAAACAAAATCATGTTGTAAGAAGGATATTCTGCTTCGAAAGAATCCATATACGTAGTATAAATTAAATTAACCGGGAAATCAAGGACTGCTTATATTACAACCTTTGCTGCTGTTATTACCATGTCTATCAACACTGTTTTTACTATTGTCACCATCATTATTAATTTTGAATGGTGTGGTTGTCTGCAGGCTATTATGATGGATGCACTCATAAGTACCTTTGTGGAGGAGCTCAAGAGGAGAGCGGCCCAGTACCCAGATGACCTGGAGGGACATATGCTGGACCACGGCACTGAAATTGATGGTTAGTGTTAAAGCTTTTTGTGATTCTTGCTCTTTGGGTGCTTGTATCTACTTTCGGTCTTTTCTTGTTCGGCCTCCATTATCTGCTTTATTTTTTATTTTCTTTCTACTGTTATTACTTTTCTCCTCTCTCTTGTTCGGTTATGGTCTTCCCTTAGCATATTATCTTGTTTCTCTAAAGTATCCACACAATGGTTTTCAAAATTTTGTTGTGATTTGAGTGGTTCAGGACGGACCTAAACATCGTCATAAGTTCATCTCCCAAGTACCGGCTATTTGTGAACTGTTCCAGTCGGGTATTATGATCTTTTATTCCCACAGACGTACTGGTGCCGCTGTCGACGGTGTCCCGGAAGGAGGTGCCTGAGTCAGTTCTCTGTAACAAGCTCCATAGACTCTCCCTCGCCACCTTTACCGAGGATGGTAAGTCTACCATCTGTTCTACCATCACGCCTTGTACAACTATTCACATCAACACCTGTCCACCACATCTTTACATCCATTCATTACGCTATTTACATTCACTATATCTTTGTACATCAGTTACTCATTACGCACAAATTTCGCCAGTCATACAACCACTTGTCCTGTCTGACGGACGTCTGCTTCACTAGTTGTACCAGTTGTACTCTCATGATGATGCACCAGTTGTGGATGACTTGATGCTGGTGAAGGGCTCCTGACCCTACACTCACTAACAAGCTGCGTCTTGCACAGGTCGCTGCGTGGGCACCATGGGGTCGTGGCAGTTTAGCAGATGAGGGGATGCCATCGACTACGTGTGACCAGACACCCGTACCATCACGCCCACGCTGCACACCTCAGACTCAGTCACTTGGAGTACGCTCGCACCGGAGTCCATGCCTTTACTCCATGCCTGACCACCAGAGCCACGCCCACGCTGGAGTCCATGTCTCCAGTTCTGACCAACAAAGCCACACCCATGCTGGAGTTATGCCTCCAATCTTGACCAACAGAGCCACGCCCACGCTGGAGTCCATGTCTCCAATTCTGACCAACAGAGCCACGCCCACGCTGGAGTCTATGACTCCAATTCTGACCAACAGAGCCACGCCCACGCTGGAGTCCATGACTCCAATCCAATTCCAACCAACAGAGCCTCGCTCCCGCTGAAATCCATACCTCTACTGTACTAACCAACAGAGCCACCCCCACAGTGGAGTGATGCCTCTACTGTACTACTAACCAATAGAGCCACCCCCACACTGCCTCTACATTACTACTGACCACCAGAGCCCCTACCACACCGGAGTCATGCCTCTACATTACTACTGACCACCAGTGAGTCACGTTCACATAGAAACCGGCTTAGTCACCATTGTTTACATTGTGCTCTTAGTGAGAGCGTATTGTCAATATTTATCCCTTTCATAAGATAATATTGAAAGAAACTCCATTGCGTTCTAGTGACGATGGAAAGTTGATATTTTTCCGATTACAAATCGTGATGTTTGTTTTTAAAAAATGGGCGGCGAATTTACTAATCAAATTATAATTGAGAGAATCTCCAAAACCTTAATCTGTTCGATAACCTCAGTCACAGTGTAGTTCCCAAGGTGCGTAGTTGTGTCGTACTTCAGCTACGATGCTGGGGAATACTAGTGTTGGGGAGGATCGACTGACAACATTGGAAGTGAGAAACAGCATGTAAGAAATCCTCGTTTGAGTTTTCATGCAGTGCAACACTGGATATTAACAACGCAGTTAAGTACAAAGATTTTTTTTTTTAACCGGAAGAGGTCCAGAGGAGGTAACAGGTGCCAAATGTCACCATTGTGCTATTTATTTTTTCCTCATACATCAGGTAGCAATGTAAAATATTGGGCTCATATTCATAGAACATAAATGTGGAGGACGTGGAAGTGGTACATTTCTTAATCGTTTGTATTGCTGTTGAGGAAAATATTCTTATGTAGAAACGGGGACATAATTAAGAATTCTCACCTAGTGAATACGAAATTACAAACACATTTTGTATTGTATCTTTTTTCTTACAATTATAGCTACCAAATGAAAGCATTTCTGACAATACATGACTCGGCCCGCAGATATAATATAGAGAAGGGCAACAGCAGCAGACAAGTGATTCAGGCTTAAACTCGACTTCTGCGAAAACTTGCCTTCTTTCTTCTTAAATGCCTACATAAATGGGTCTTTCTCATGTATAAATCATCGTTAAAAATAAAAGCGTAATAACTGTAAAAAGTTCATATTGCGCGTTTTGAACACGAATAATGAACAATAATGCAAAACTTTTGTTTACATTTTTATTGTTTTCATGGTAAATATTATTATGGTTAATATTATCTGTTATCATTTATATTTCGTGGGTTACCTGTCATTTTTACTCATTGCTTATCTAACTACCATGTTTAGCACTTTCCATAATTATAATAATTATCTAAATTCATGAATAATTTAATAAATTATTTGTATACCAGTATAATGAGAAGCTGTCGTTAGTTAACAATAATAGATTAATTTGCCTTACAATTTTGATAGATAAAGTTTGACAAACATCAACATAGCACTTTGTAAAAAAAAAAAAAATTCTATAGTTCACCAAACAATTCAGCTGCATCAGTACCGCATCTGAGCGTTCTTAGGATTTTTTTTTTTTTTACATCGTGTTTCTTCATTGTCGATGAGCATATAGTAAATAGGACCAATATTTCTCTTGATACAGAGTTCATATTAGAGGCAATATTTTTAAACTCTTCCTTTAGTGTGACTGCAAATGCAACAACCACCATATTCAAATATTTGAATATGGTATTAGCTGAAGTGTAGTTTTACATGACATGGAACAACATGTTGAATAAAAAGACTGGCATTATATACACAAAGAAATGCATTTTATAATAAACTCATAGCAGCAGAGTTTGGAAATATCACCTTTAAGATTCCACCAGAGTGCCAGAAATAAGAAAATGTGTGATAGCTTTAATATACTCCTGTATAACACCCATCTAACTGTTAATTATGTTGGCTGTACATTAGAAAACCCATATAATGGATATGTGTATGCAGTGAACTATTCATGTTTGGTACTGAGAACCATGATGGATAGAGATACATATAACTCTTTAATCGAGCATCTGTACAATAATTCTTTTAAGTCATTAAGAAAGTGTACTTAGCCCTGAATCTTCCCAAACATTAACTGAGAATAAATATCGTATTATAAAATGAGAAAACTTAAGTAACTTTTTACACAGGTGAATTTAACCTTGACAACATAAAGCGATATTATTTAAAGCGTCGCCTGTCTTCCTCTTCTGATTTTACTTCAACTTTTAACACTTTTTACCCTTACTGTTGTTGCGTAGACACAAATTTAGTTATAACAATATGTTCGTTGGCACTGTTTGTAGGCAAAAGGGTTTAAACCCTATCTACTCCGCAGTGGTTATACAGTGTATGTACCCTAAGACGTAGTGGCATAATGAAACTCAACTAAATGATGATGGTACCGCTGAGTGTTGCATTGGCTCCTCTTGATTCAGGAGCCAACAATATGTAAACCTTTCTAAAGGATAAAGCAGCTTTAAATTCCTGCAGATAAAGAACAGCTTAATGGACCTTGAATCATTCAAGTTCAGTTCAGGGACTCACAGGTAAGGACCTACTAGGGGCGGGGGGGAAGTGGGGACAGACGAAGAAGAGCCGGTGAGAGGAAGAGCTGCAGTCAAAGAAAAAAAGTCAGGACTAAACCCAACCGTTATTCCATTCAAGCTCATCACTATATTGTTTATTAAATAAAATAAAATTTTACTATTCAATTACTGCATGTATCAATGTTATTACTAATCGGTCAATCGTATTATAATACAATTTTTTTTAAATAACGCATAATATTTGCATAAAGAATAATTAATATTTTAAGAGTCAAGATACGTGTGTATTTTACTCTTAATAGTATTCAAAATACTATAGTATCGGACGGGCATATCATGCGTACCTAAGGTGTCACAGTTTTATGGATTTATAATCCAGTGATAGCTTTTTTATATGTAAGTGTAATGGTGTGTTTTTTCTTTTATTTGAATAGTAGAACTGACGGGTTTATTCTTTATGGATGCTGCAGCATTAAGAACAAGTCTATATCGTTTCATTTTTTAAAACTAAATTTATTAAATGCAATTGGAAAAATAAAAGGAAATATTGTAACTAGGTTGAACACATTCTATATGTAATAACTGGTCAACAGTCTTACTCAACCATGATTTTTTTTTTAATTTTTATTTACAAAGGTCATGTTGGTTTCTACTATGTTGGAAATATATTAGTACATTCTAATTGTCTTGGTATTATTAATTAGTCGGTATAGTTATTATGTTCTGATATATTTTATTAAAGCCACATAAGCTATAACCAGTCAAGTTGCGCCAAGGTGACAAGTAAAATCTCTTCAGAAAAAAAATGATAAAAAAATATCTAATGAGAAAACATTTTTGGATCTTTAATTGTCATTATAAGCTGTAGCAGCGAGCCTAGGCTTGGGGTGTCTAAATTAAGATGATGCGAAGTATTCGCTAATATATCTAAAGAATAAAAAATATACCAATGATTAAAATAAAAGGAGGGTATGGAATTTTATCGTTACCAATTACATGTAACTGAATACTTCACTTTTTCCTGGCTCTCTAACCTAAAGTTTCTTATTTATTAGTTAAAAAAAAGCCGTCTGTAATTGAACTTCACTCCTATAGCGATCTAGAAAATTAAGCGATGTACATCCCATCTGGGAAATTATACATACATACTATATATATATATATACATACATATATATATATATATATATATATATATATATATATATATATATATATATATATATATATATATATATATATATATATATATATATATATATGCCGAATAGGTAAAACTTGCTATTTTGGCTTAAATAGCTAAATTATTGCATACACAAATTCTCGCTTGCCTTATTCGGCAAGAAGAGCGTTGCTATTTAAGCCAAAATTCGGCACGATATATATATATATATATATATATATATATATATATATATATATATATATATATATATATATATATATACTATATATATATATATATATATATATATATATATATATATATATATATATATATATATATATAATGATAGAATAACCCGAAAGGAAGACACTTTCACCATCATTTTACTCTATCACTGTCTTGCCAGAGGCGCGCAAGCAATACAGTATATATCCATAACATAAATCACTGTTGGAGTGCTCAGACAAGCTCTATAACTATAGTTTAACTCATAAAGTCGCAATTACCAATTTACGTTTATAGGTTACGGGGGATGACTTTTGTGTCCTTTGATTTTTACACTTAACTTCAAATCAAATGCAGCTTGAATTAAAAAGTTTGACTTTTATACACTTATCTCGTCGAATTAGTACACACTTGAAAAACTGTTCAATCATTAGTATGTACATAATATTCTAGTCTTTACCAGTCTACTACTGAGTAAGGTCTTTCCGAATGCTTAACCCAGTTCCAGGTGCAGTGTAATCAAAGGCAAGAGCTGTTACAATTACAGTGCAGTTACCCACTCGCTAAGCGATCCACAGTGACACTGTAGTGTTATTATTTTGTACTTTTGTTCTTTCACTCTTCAATACAAAAAATTTCACCACTGAAACTGTCTTCAATAATATGCAAATCTACTTGAACATGTAGTCACTCGCCAAGCTGTGTCCCATTATAATTGTAGTCTCTTCCTTAGTGCAGATTGTCTGTGCGATAACTTTTCAGATCTGTTTCATTGTGTATTTTTCCTTAAGAAACATACCACTCTCGCCCCTCTCAATAGTGGAGATATCTGATATGTTATAAATGCAAAAGAATGATGAGGAAGGTGAACCATCAAGGTTAGACATTCTATTCAGCCAGAGTGAAGCGACCACTGATTGCATCTTGTGTGATTACTTGAGGCAAAAAATAAGAGGGGAATAAATAGAAAGGAGGCAAGAGACTAGCATATGAAAGGGAAAATATAGAAGAGCAAGCGAGTTTCTTTTTTGGAAATAAGATGGTGCAAGGAACTAAATAAAAAAAATACAAGGTATGAAGGACTTTCTTACCAAGAAATGCACATAAGCCAGTAAAAGATACATTCTAAATACAAGAGAAGAATCAAAGAAGGCTATGGTTCACTAAGCAATGTATGAAGAAAAAACTAGGAACATGGAAACAAAAGTAAAACGAAAGGGTTAAAAACGCGCTTAAAACAGTACAGAATAACCAGGATTGAATATATAAAAATAAAAATTGAAAATGACATACCAAATGAGGCGAAAAAAAAATTCAAAATCACTATGCATTGACATAAAGGTAAATGATCAGGTAGTTAGAATGGAGGCACACTTCCGTGGATTAATTTTCGCCAATTAAAATATACTGCAAAACAATCAGAATGGAGAAAGAGAAAAGGGGAGAGGAATTCACGAAATATGCCAGTGAAATATGTAAGGAACGCGAAAAAAATTTCCAAGTACATATTTACAGTCGAAGTATAACATCAACCGGGAACTAGGAAAGAGAGACCCTGTTACTTGATCTTAAGCTAAAGGAAGCGGACACGTCAAGGGCAGTGCGACCAGATAAAATCGCTGGATAACGAAAACCACCCAGAAAACACGGACTTGGTTGTAAAACAAAACAGAACGTGCGTTCGAAGAGTCAAGAGTCCTGCTTAACTAATTAAATTCTATGACGCGGTCAGATAGTAAAGAGACTATTTAAAGACCTGAGATGGTTCCTCGCAGGACATTAATATAAAAACTAGAAAATCATTGTGAAGGGACTGGGTGGGTGCTCCCATGTATAAGAGATTAAGTAACAGACGGCAGAAATTTACAGTAAGAGAAGCAGTGTCAGGATGAAGCACTAATAAGTTGGGTTGCACAAGGTTCAGTCCTTGAGCCCCTATTGTTTCTGATATATGTAAATGATCCACTGGATAAAGTACTTCTACATGTCAGTGTTTGTGAGAGATGCAGAACTGATGAGAGGAATAATGACAATATCTCAAGATAGGAAGATTTTTAACAAGCTTCTGAAATGGCACAGTGGTTGCTGGAATTCAACTACAGCAAATGTAAGATAATAAGGATTCGCTCAGGGAGGTAGGAAGACAGAGAAAGAGTACCACCTGCAGAAAGTCTCAAGTACAACAGCAGAACTAATGCTCTTAATAAATTGAGACTCGAGTAGCTAAATTACAAGGTTGGAATACCCGTAAGATTTGAGACAATAGTCATTTTCCTTTTGCCTTACCATTTTCCATACCATTATTTAAAACTTTGCGATAAGTTAGCTTTATTATTTTATTATGCATTTCATACTCATTCTGTGGGCGATAGTCAAAAGATTATAGAGGTATATAATGTGTCCAGGGACGGCCCCTGGACAAACATCTGAGGTACAGTTAAAAATCCCATCTTAAAGATTTTAAAATATGTGAAAGCCTTTTGTACTTGGAAGCTTGAACCTGAAATAGCTTTGTTGGCCTTTATCACCTGCATAATAAAAGGAAAATGATGTATTTCATAAATTATATGCAATCAAATATTTTTTATACGAGTGCTAAATCATTTGGAATTACATTCATGGTTTGGAATAATCACAATCATTTTCGCTCATTCATTGCACTGCCATTTTACTGTGAAAAAACACCTCGAAAACTTCCAAATTATATAGCAGAAATGAGGAGAATAAAACTTAAATTTACATTAATACAACTACTATTAATATTAGTTATAATAATAACCACTAGATGTTAGATCCATCATCATTGTTTTATTCGGGCGAGGGGGAGTCGTTCTTCAAGGTGATAATTTTTTACCTTTGTGCATGTCACCAACACTTTGTATCAGTGACCTTTATCTGTGTATATATATTACTCCCAATTAATCCTGTGATGATATTAATAAAACTTTTATACCCGGCGTACTGTTTATCTGTCCGTAGCACTAATTGTATGTGGTATAAGTACTGCAATATTCTGCATCTGAAATTATATTAACTGCTTTATTAGGTATCCTCGAAGGGAACCCTTTAACTGGTATACTGAACTTTATTTTTTTTGTCCTTTTTTCTCATTTCGTTCGTAACACGAGGTCTCTTCCGATCGGCCTCAAATTTTCAACAATAGTGTATACTAACTAGGGCAAGAGTTTTGTAGTTTGATATCTTTATTATGCACCCCATACCCATCCTGTGGGCGGTAGTCAAAAGATTACAGAGGTACATAATGGGTCCAGGGACTGGGTACCAAAGTTTTGATAGCTGAGCAAGTTACAAAGGTAATGAACTCACAAGTTACAAAGGTAATGAACTCACAAGTTACAAAGATAATGAACTCACAAGTTACAAAGGTAATGAACTCACAAGTTACAAAGGTAATGAACTCACAAGTTACAAAGGTAATGAACTCACAAGTTACAAAGGTAATGAACTCACAAGTTACAAAGGTAATGAACTCACAAGTTACAAAGATAATGAACTCCAAGTTACAAAGGTAATGAACTCACAAGTTACAAAGGTAATGAACTCACAAGTTACAAAGGTAATGAACTCACAAGTTACAAAGGTAATGAACTCACAAGTTACAAAGGTAATGAACTCACAAGTTACAAAGGTAATGAACTCACAAGTTACAAAGGTAATGAACTCACAAGTTACAAAAGTAATGAACTCACAAGTTACAAAGGTAATGAACTCACAAGTTACAAAGGTAATGAACTCACAAGTTACAAAGGTAATGAACTCACAAGTTACAAAGGTAATGAACTCACAAGTTACAAAGGTAATGAACTCACAAGTTACAAAGGTAATGAACTCACAAGTTACAAAGGTAATGAACTCACAAGTTACAAAGGTAATGAACTCACAAGTTACAAAGGTAATGAACTCACAAGTTACAAAGGTAATGAACTCACAAGTTACAAAGGTAATGAACTCACAAGTTACAAAGGTAATGAATCATGTAAGTAAATTTACTTACTTACGTTTAGACTTGGTTACAATCATGAACAAATTATAAAGTAATGAACAATTCACTAGTCTACACCCAGTCACAACTGTAATGAGTTCTTGGTGCAAATTTTAATTGTTGGGTCACACACACACACACACACACGCACACACACACACACACACACACACATACATACATACATACACACACCCCGATAGCATGGTGGCTAGCGCTCTTGCTTCACGCACGGAGGGCCCGGGTTCAATTCCCGGCGGGGCCGAAACATTTCGAAGTGTTTCGTTACACACACACACACACATACATACAACAGGCCTAGTGTCTAATCGACATGTGCCTAGGACAAAATGGTAACTAACACATACACACACACACACACACACACACACACACACACACACACACACACAGTTTGGAACCCACACCTGGTCAAGCACGTCAAGAAACTAGAGAAAGTGCAAAGGTTTGCAACAAGACTAGTCCTACGAAGAAAGGTTAAGGGAAATCGGCCTGACGACACTAGAGAACAGGAGGGTTAGGGGAGACATGATAACGACATATAAAATACTGCGAGGAATAGATAAGGTGGACAGAGACAAGATGTTCCAGAGAGGGGACACAGAAACAAGGGGTCACAATTGGAAGTTGAAGACTCCTATGAGTCAAAGAGATGTTAGGAAGTATTTCTTCAGTCATAGAGTTGTCAGGAAGTGGAATAGCCTAGAAAGTGACTTAGTGGAGGCAGGAACCATACATAGTTTTAAGACGAGGTTTGATAAAGCTCATGGAGCAGGGAGAGAGAGGACCTAGTAGCAATCAGTGAAGAGGCGGGGCCAGGAGCTATGAATCGACCCCTGCAACCACAAATAGGTGAGTACAAATAGGGGAGTACACACACACACACACAGTCTGGAACCTACACCTGGTCAAGCACGTCAAGAAATTAGAGAAAGTGCAAAGGTTTGCGACAAAGCTAGTTCCACAGCTCAGGGGACTGCCCTACGAAGAAAGGTTGAGGGAAATAGGACTAACAACACTGGAGGACAGAAGGGTTAGAGGAGACATGATAACGACATACAAAATACTGCGGGGAATCGACAAGGTAGATACTGACAGTATGTTCCAGATAGGGAACACAGAAACAAGGGGGCACAATTGGAAGCTGAAGACTCAGATGAGTCAAAGGGATGTTAGGAAGCATTTCTTCAGCCATAGAGTAGTCAGGAAGTGGAATAGCCTAGCAAATGATGTAGTGGAGTCAGGAACCATACATAGCTTTAAGACAAGGTATGATAAAGCTCATGGAGCAGGGAGAGAAGAGACCTAGTAGCGGACAGCGAAGAGGCGGGGCCAGGAGCTGAGTCTCGACCCCTGCAACCACAGTTAGGTGAGTACACACACATACATACACACACACCCCGGTGGCCTAGTGGTAAAGCTCTCGCTTCACGCACGGAGGGCCCGGGTTCTATTCCCGACGGGGCGGAAACATTTCGAAGTGTTTCCTTACACACACACACACATACATACAACAGGCCTAGTGTCAAATCGACATGTGCCTAGGACAAAATGGTAACTAACTAACTAACAGGCAGAACTACAAAGGGATCTGGACAAGCTGCAAGCCTGGTCCAGCAATTGGCTCCTGGAGTTCAACCCCACCAAGTGCAAAGTCATGAAGTTTAGGGAAGGACAAAGAAGACCGCAGACGGAGTACAGTCTAGGGGGCCAGAGACTACAAACCTCAATCAAGGAAAAAGATCTTGGGATGAGTATAACACCAGGCACATCTCCTGAGGCGCACATCAACCAAATAACTGCTGCAGCATACGGGCGCCTAGCAAACCTAAGAACAGCATTCCGACATCTTAATAAAGAATCGTTCAGGACCCTGTACACTGTGTACGTTAGGCCCATACTGGAGTATGCAGCACCAGTTTGGAACCCACACCTAGCCAAGCACGTAAAGAAGCTAGAGAAAGTGCAAAGGTTTGCAACAAGACTAGTCCCGGAGCTAAGGGGTATGTCCTACGAGGAGAGGTTAAGGGAAATCGACCTGACGACGCTGGAGGACAGGAGAGAGAGGGGGGACATGATAACGACATATAAGATACTGAGAGGAATTGACAAGGTGGACAAAGACAGAATGTTCCAGAGATGGGACACAGCAACAAGGGGACACAGTTGGAAGTTGAAGACTTAGATGAATCACAGAGATGTCAGGAAGTATTTCTTCAGTCACAGAGTGGTCGGGAAGTGGAATAGTTTGGGAAGCGATGTAGTGGAGGCAGGTTCCATACATAGCTTTAAGAAGAGGTATGATAAAGCACATGGCGCAGGGAGAGTGACCCGGTAGCGGCCAGTGAAGAGGCGGGGCCAGGAGCTGTGAATCGACCCCTGCAACCACAACTAGGTGAGTACACACACATACACACACACACATACATACACACACACCGGGTGGCCGGGTGGCTAAAAATCTCGCTTCACGCACGGAGGGCCCGGGTTCAATTCCCGGCGGGGCGGAAACATTTCGAAGTGTTTCCTTACACACACACACACACACACACACACACACACACACACACACACACACACACACACACACACACACACACACACATATATACAACAGGCCTAGTGTCTAATCGACATGTGCCTAGGACAAAATGGTAACTAACACACACACAACACCCCCGGTGGCCTGGTGGTCTAGCAACTGGCTTCTCGAATTTAACCCCACCAAATGCAAAGTCATGAAGATCGGAGAAGGGCAAAGAAGACCGCTGACAGAGTACAGGCTAGGTGGACAAAGGCTACAAACCTCATCAAAGGAGAAAGACCTTGGGGTGAGTATAACGCCAAGCACGTCTCCGGAAACACACATCAACCAGATAACCGCGGCAGCATATGTTACCTTAACAAGGAATCGTTCAAGACACTGTACACCGTGTACGTCAGGCCCATACTAGAGTATGCAGCACCAGTCTGGAACCCACACCTGGTCAAGCACGTCAAAAAATTAGAGAAAGTGCAAAGGTTTGCGACAAGGCTAGTTCCACAACTCAGGGGAATGCCCTATGAAGAAAGGTTGAGGGAAATAGGACTAACAACACTGGAGGACAGAAGGGTTAGAGGAGACATGATAACGACATACAAAATACTGCAGGGAATCGACAAGGTAGATAGTGACAGGATGTTCCAGAGAGGGAACACAGAAACAAGGGGACACAACTGGAAGCTGAAGACTCAGATGAGTCAAAGGGATGTTAGGAAGCACTTCTTCAGCCATAGAGTAGTTAGGAAGTGGAATAGTCTAGCGAACGATATAGTGGAGGCGGGAACCATACATAGTTTTAAGACAAGATATGATAAAGCTCATGGAGCAGGGAGAGCAGAGACCCAGTAGCGGACAGCGAAGAGGCGGGGGCCAGGAGCTGAGTCTCGACCCCTGCAACCACAATTAGGTGAGTACAATTAGGTGAGTACACACAACAGGCCTAGTGTCTAATCGACATGTGCCTAGGACAAAATGGTAACTAACACACATACACGCATGCATATACAACAGGTCTAGGATAAAATGGTAATTAATACACATACACACTAAAATACACACACACTCACTAACACACACACACACACAAAACACACACACACACAAAACACACACACACAAAACACACACACACACACAAAACACACACACACAAAACACACACACACAAAACACACTCAAAACACACAAAACACACACACTCAAAAACACACACACACACACAAAAAAAAAAAAAAAAAAAAAAAAACAAAACACACACGACATACACACAACACACACAACCCCCCACACACACACACACACAAAACACACAGGAGCCATGTCTCGACCCCTGCAACCACAAATAGGTGAGTACACACACACACACACAAAACTCACACGCACGAAGAGCCTAGGTTCGATTCCCGGCGGGGCGGAAACATTTCGAAGTGTTTCCTTACACACACATACAACAGGCCTAGTGTCTAATCGACATGTGCCTAGGACAAAATGGTAACTAACATACACACACACAGGGACAAATAGTAACTAACACGTGGTAATGCTTTATTTACAGGGAGCAAAGTCAGGGTATTTTTCCAGAATGGTCTGTAATATGGTGGTGATTTAACCTGCCAAAGATACTTATAACCCAGCCGAAGGCGGGCGGTAGTGACATCCAAGAGTCTGCTTATTTTGTTGGATGCACCATAGACATGTGGCTCCTCCTGCATGACAGAATGATGATAGATGGACTGACTGGTGTCAATCTCCCGGAGTCAATAAAATTCAATTGAAGTTCTTTTCGTATTATTGTTCTCAAACTGCTAACTGACAAGCCAAGATTGTAATCTACCCCTTCTTTGAAAGCATATAACTTAGCCAATTTATCAGTTCTATCATGCATCTGAAGACCAATGTGAGATGGAATCCACAGCATGTGCACTCTGACTCTACTATCCAGAATCCTACCATACCTGTGTCTGGCTTCTGACACAAGCATGCCACAATTTATACTTAATGAGTTGAGAGTATTTATGGATGACAGAGAATCAGTTACAATTAAAGAGTCAACCTTAGATACATGGACGCATTTGAGTGCAAGGAGTATGGCAAACAGTTCTGTCTGAAGGGTAGAGGCCCAGTTATTGATGCGTGCTCCAATTTCTTTAAGAGAGCCATCACTCTGCATGACAACAGCAGCCCTTCCAGCTGCACCAGTGGATTGGTGAAGATAAGATAAGAGATAAGATTTTCAACCCCGGAGGGTTAACCACCCAGGATAACCCAAGAAAGTCAGTGCGTCATCGAGGACTGTCTGTCTTATTTCCATTGGGGTCCTTAATTAATATTGTCCCCCAGGATGCGACCCACACCAGTCGACTAACACCCCAGGTACCTATTTGCTGCTAGGTGAACATGACAACAGGTGTAAGGAAACACGTCGAAATGTTTCCACCCGCCGGGAATCGAACCCCGGCCCTCCGTGTGTGAAGCGAGAGCTCTAGCCACCAGGCCACCGGACCATCCACGTAAATAATTTGTGAGAGTGTGTGCAGTTTGACTAAATTATCAATACAGCTTAAGGCATCATGTTTGGCTTCAAGGCGAAGCTTTGGTTATGATTTAAGAAGTAGTTTGGGGGAAAATGGAGGGATGGTAGTTTGGAATGGGGTAATATTCCATGGAGCGGAGAAGTGCCGCTGTTGCCTTACTTGACATAGATCATGTATCTGATTCATGCTGAGGTCGGTTCCAGTTTTTTCGATCCATCTGGAGGGATGTTCATCAGTGCTGAGGAAAGTTTGGAGGGCTTCTGTGCATGGGTTTGAATGGGCTTGCCTGAGCATATTAACCCCAATTAGGATATTTCTTTCAGTAACACGATCTCTGATGCTAGGAATATCAAGTTCTTTCTGCATATTTAAAATTTTGGCAGTACGAGGGCATCCTAAAATGATCCTCATTGCTTCGTTCTGCAGTTTTTCCAGCCCTCCAAGCTTCCAGTCAGACACAAGAGCAAGTAGTGGCGCAGCATAATCAACCAATGATCTAATATAAGCAAGATACATCATTTTCACAATTTTAACATTAGCACCATACCTGGGGTGAAACCCTGCCACAACTCTTAAGTGCTCTCAGCCTTTCTTTGTATTGACGACAAAGTCTCGTTACAACAGGTCCAAGTAGTGGGACCTCAAAGCCTAGATACCTGTATCTGTTTACATATTCTAGAAGAGACCCATCATGCAGCTGGATCTGGCGAACTGTGCCTCTCTGCTGAGAAGGACGCCTATTAAGTATCTTCGTTTTATCAGTAGAGATTATCAACCCCAAGTCCTGACACGAGGCTAGTACATGGTTAAGGATGTTTTGGGTGTTGGAGAATCCGGTGGTGTGAATCATTATATCATCAGCGAAACTAATCATATAATGATGGGGCTGGCTAGGCATAGCATTAAGTATATAGAATATTGAATAGAGTGGGACTGAGCTCACCTTCCTGTGGGGTTCCTAATTCAAAGTTTTTAGTTATACTTCTATGCCCCTGAAACAACAGAGAAGACTTTTTGTTGGACAGGTAGCCTTTAATCCAGCGGAGAAGCCATCCTCCAACATCCATTCTGGCAAGTTCACTAATGATTACATGTCGGTTGGCTACATCAAAAGCAGATTTAAGGTCAAGGAAGGTAGTGTATGATCTGCTTTTGATGTAGCCAACCGACATGTAATCAGTCTGGGAACAATTTCCATGTGCAGATGTTCTATGGTTAAGTTGTTGAACCTATTCCCAGCAAAAATAAAATTGAGAAATATGGAAAACTCGTGTTTTTACATTGTTTTGAATTTTCACGACTTCAGTGAACTATTATATTGTGTGCCGTGGTGCCAGAGCCGGGACGTTGTAAGCTCGTGTTCTTGTCTTCCACTAACTTTCTTCAAGACTTGTTTTTATAACTTCAGAACGCTTTATTCGACCGGTTTCAAATTTTCAACCCTGGTCAACCATTACTAGGTGAAGGTTCGTGGAACAATTGACAAGTACAGGTATCCTCTGCTCAATTTTATATAGACCATTTTCGAAATTGGTTTCTAGGAGATAACTTTGGTAAGCCCTTTCTGATCGTCAAAATTTCATCTCTCGTGTATCCTACCTAGAAGTAAGTTGTAATAATGTTGGTAGAATTACCGACAGTATGTTAGGTAAAAGGACACTAAATACAACTAATGCCACAATAAAATGTCGCATTAGTTGCACTTGTGTTCCTTTGACCTAACATAGAAGTTATTCTTGTTAGTGGAGTGTGAAGGTGCTATTTTGCCTCTTTTAATCTAAAAATGGTTAAGTGATATTTTGCATTGCATAACTGGATTATGCTTCTTGAAGGGGGGTTACCTTGATGTTGTTGAGAGGTTTTTGATTTAAGAAATTGGACTTGTTCTCCCTTTGCTTGGATCGAATCTGAAAATCTCCCATTCCACAGATGCTGTATGACCCTTATAGGTTTAGCGCTTTCTCATGATTAAAATAAAACAATTCTTAGTGGCATCAGTTTTTATTGACTGATGCAACATATGAAATGGATGAAATGTTTTCTGGTTATACATGTAGGCTGTGTAGGTGCAAATTTTGTTGGGTTTTGTTCAGTAACTGGAAAAATCGTCTTCTCGTCGTCTTAGAACTCTTACTACTGATGTGTTTTCCTTAAAACAAAGCTTTGCTTTGACATTAGGTTGTGTAAATTTTAATGTGCCAACTAATAATATTATTGGTTTCTGTGAAATAACTGGAGAAGTAGCTATGGACAGTAATTCCATATCTATACTGTGGGCTGGTTGACACTTGATATTTCCATACAAACCATACTGCCAGAGATACTTATAGCCTAGCCTTAGTTTAGCAGTAACAGCAGTTAGTTTAATATCTTCATTATGCACCCCATACCCATCCTGTGGGTGGTAGTCAAAAGATTACAGAGGTACATAATTGGTCCAGGGACTGGACTCCAGAGTTTTGATAGTTGAACAAGTTACTGCGGTAATGAACAAGATCTGGTCACAATTATGACCAGGTTTCAAAGGTAATGAGCTCCAGGTAGAGCTGGTCACACTCATGACAAGTTACAAAGGTAATGAACTAAAGCTGGTCACAATCATGACAAGTTACAAAGATAATGAGCTCCAGGTAGAGCTGGTTGCAATCATGACAAGTTACAAAGGTAATGAGCTCCAGATAGAGCTGGTCACAAATTACAGAGTAATGAGGAACAAACATTCTAGGGAATGCATCCATTGCCCCCAACAACAGATGTTGCAAGGTGCCTGTCCCTCTTCGGCAGGACAGCCAGACAGCCATTGCAAACAGCAGCAGGTTGCACCAGGATCTGCTGCTTGCAGGAGCACCATCGACCCTCCCCAAGAGGTCCAAGAGGTCAGCGACTTCGCTAGCAGCCCGAGGGAGAGCTGCCCTGGGGACGTCTCAACGTCCTGGTGGACGCCAAGTTGATTGCAGATCCCAGGCCCTCTATCTGCTGGGAGGGGCTGTTGATTGTTCCCACCTGGAGCCCTCCGGGTGCCCAGACATCCACCGTGTGCACGGATGTTGAAGCTTGATGAACTGAGTGCACACTGCCTGTGGCACACCTGACAGCTGCCTCGCGGTCGAACTCCACGGCGCTGTCCCTGCAGTGGAGGTTCCCGTGAGCCCGGCACACCCTGTGCCATCGCTGACATCGTGGGTTGGGAAGGAGCAGTAACAGCATCGTGCAATCTACTGACCTTGTTATTTTCTCTATAGATAATGTTTAACCTGACATTTTATTTATGGGTAATTGATCTGGGGTCAGGAATAAGCCAGTATTCAGAGGTCGAGGTATGTGGTCGGCCAAGGGCCTTATCATAGGGGGTGTAGGGTGAGGTGGGAGCCCTGCGGCTGATTGTGTTGTGGGCAGCCCTCACGCTGCAGTTAGCATGAGCTGCTGTGACTCCTGAGGTCTGACATTTTACTCAACAGTCTGTTGTTTTTCGATCATATCATAACACTGTTGAGAAGGATGAGCCTTTGCACACCAATGTGATTGAGATGGGCATTTCCTGGCAATATGACCCCAGCGTTGACACTTGTAGCATCGACGATGATGAGGTCTGTACAAGGTAATGTTGTAGCGCATATGAGTAAATATAGAGAGGCGGAGTCCCCTGGCCAGTCCACTCGGCTAATATCAGATCGTTGGGAAGTCATCGAGGACTTGCCACTTGATCTGACACCAGAAATTTGGGGTCTAAGTACTTGCTGACATTGTAGATGACAATAAGCACTTTAGGCGCCCTTGGTGGGGCAGCTTTAAGTTTGATGTTAGTGTATTTGTGAGTGAGAAGTTTGCCTATAAATGCTTGATCATTAGTGACAATGACATAGTTGTCCTCATCGTACCGAAGCTTAATCTTCTCTGGGTTGTCTACTATAGCTTCGTTAAAACCATTTAAACTTGGTCTCTATATCAGTATTGGCAGTGAAATCTAGCCGGACAGCTTCGGGAGGTTGTCGCGCGCTCTATTTCTTGCGGCAAGCTTCCTTTGAAAACCTCTTCTTTTTCTGAGCATGTTTACTAAAGTTTCAAATCCGCCTTCATCATCTAATTTGTCAACACCCCAATGAAAATAAGTAACTTTAACTTTCTTGGGTTATCCTAGGTAATCAACACATGCTGCTATGTATGAAAACTTGTGTAACTGTATTTATGTGTACTTATACCTGAATAAACTTAAAACCATCCACTCCTCTCATAGCAGTCACTTCAGTTTCACCCTACTTGGCGTGGAAAAACTCAAGCTGTTTATCCTCGATCAGCGAAACCCACCTTTATTCCATACGACGGTAATGGCGATGAGTTAAAGATACAGGTAAATAGGAGGGTCGAGGAAAGGACATTCACCTCTCTTGACACAGACAATATGGGTGAAAAATGACTCGCAGGTCGTATAGTGCCACTCTCAAGGTCATTCACTGGAGTCAATTGCCAAGCATTGCAATATTCGTGCCACCACTCGTGAAAATCGTTTACAACAAACTGGTAGCACTCATCATCACTTAAGCTTGTGGTTTGCCAGATTATGTACACCCCATTTATATCTTGAACTATGTAGTACATCTTTGTATCATGTCTAAATAAAAATTATTATTATTATTATTGTTATATTTTTGAGCTATGAAACAAAAGTTACGCATAAAAGAATTTAAAAGAAAACGAATAATTCTCTGGATCATCAGAGAAAACGGTAATGAATTGAGGGTAACTTTGAATTTGAAACGTTTTATTAGTAAGTTTATTCAGGTATACACAAATACAGTTACATTGATTATCATACATAGCCGAATATGTGTAGAGAACCTAGGATAACCCAAAAATGTCAGAGTGACTTATGGTTTATTAACATAATGTTTGTATCTAGACGGTTTTCACCCTCTGAATAACATAAACACTGTTGACACCTGTCTCTAATGAAAAGATAGGCAGATACGATGCTAGGACGCTGTTAATGTTCTAAGTGGCAATATGTACATGTACTTGTAGAAATGAAGATATTATTATTATTATTATTAAGATGCGTGGTCAGGAGCTGATATTCGACCCCATCAACCGCAAATAGGTCAGTACAAATAAGTGAATACAAATAGGCGAGTACATCTACCAACTAATTTGAACAACGATAATATTAGACTGACAGATGAAAATGTTGTCAGTCATATCATGAAGGCTTTTTAATAGAAGTGAGTTTAATAATGCCATTGCTGTTATTTTGTTATTAGCTTTAATTAATAACAATGGTTAACCATACTTATTTACTTCGTTACTGTCTACTCCCTGCACTCAAATGCGTCCATATACTATCTAAGGTTGACTCTCTAATTGTAACTGATTCTCTGTCATCCATAAATGCTCTCAACTCATCAAGTATAACTTGTAGCATGCTTGTGTCAGAAGCCAGACACAGGTATGGTAGGATTGTTGATAGTAGAGTCAGAGTGCACATGCTGTGGATTCCATCTCACATTGGTCTTCAGATGCATGATAGAACTGATATATTTATTTATCCTCTTTTTCATAAAATATGTATTACTTATTACCAAACCTCTTTCTACACATAGCTCAATTAATGGTTCCCCATTTACATTTACCCCTGGCACCCCAAATTTACCTACTACTCCCTCCACAACATTTTTACCCACTTTAGCATTAAGATCCCCAACCACAATTACTCTCTCACTTGGTTCAAAACTCCCCACACACTCAACATTTCCCAAAATCTCTCTCTCTCCTCTACACTTCTCTCTTCTCCAGGTGCATAAACACTTACTATAACCCACTTTTCACATCCATCCTTTATTTTACTCCACATAATCCTTGAATTTATACATTTATATTCCTTCTTTACCTGCCATAACTGATTATTCAACATTATTGCCACTCCTTTAGCTCTAACTCTATTTGAAACCCTGACCTAATCCCATTTATTTCTCCCACTGAAACTCTTACCCCTTCAGCTTTGTCTCACTTAAAGCCAGGACATCCAGCTTCTTTTCATTCATAACATCTACAATCATCTCTTTCTTATCATTCACACAACATCCACGCAAATTCAAACATCCCACTTTAACGGTTTTCTTCTTTTTCTTTTTAGTAAGCTATACAGGAAAAGGGGTTACTAGCCCATTGTTCCTGGCATTTTAGTTGACTTTTACAACACGCATGGCTTACGGAGGAAAGATTCTTATTCCACTTCCCCATGGATATGAAAGGAAAAGCAATAAGAACAAGAACTATTAAGATAAAATCAAAGAAAACTCAGATGAGTGTGTATACATAAACGTGTACATGTTTGCGTAGTGTGACCTAAGTGTAAGTAGCAAGACGTACCTGAAATCTTGCATGTTTACGAGACAGAAAAAAGACACCAGCAATCCTACCATCATGTAAAACAGTTTCAGGTTTCTGTTTCACAGTCACCTGGCAGGAAGTGCTAGTACTGTCATTAATTCCTCAATTTTTCTATACCAATCGAAATTTGGCCTCACTGAACATCATATTAGCACTGGCAAATTGGAAGACATGGTTTATATCTGCTTGAAAAAAGTTTGCTGTGTTTTAAATAGATGCCACTCATCAAATTATATTGCCATAATTTAGCATGTCCCTGTCAATGTCTTATAAAAATGAAAAACAAGTGAGGAAAGTAATGTGCCTTGAGGAACAAGGCTTTTCACTGTGGCACCTACCAATTTCACTGTTACTCACTGGATTCTCTCTAATGCAGCGTTGTATGACCCTCTCAGGTTTAGCTCTTATTATAATATTATTATTATTATAATCAAATAGAAGCGCTAAACCACAGGGGTTATACAGCGCTGCAGGTTATTGTAGGATGCAGGGAGAGTGGGTTGTAAGAGGGAGATGGACGATTAGTAGGGTATGGAGTGCAAGATGACGGTGGATAGTGCAGGGGTGGAGGGTAGCAAAAGATCGAGGTAGAAGGGACTGAGGGAGGTGCTAGAAGTATAATCTTCAGAGTTTGTGTAGTAAGTCAGTTTCTGTCAAAAAGTCAATGAGAGAGTCAGGATTAAAGGAGGGTCCATCTGCAAGAAGGGAAGGTAAAGAAAGGGCCGCAGAGCGAAGACGTCGTTGGAGGTAAATTCTGCGTGCTCGTTGATAGAGTGGGCAGTCCAACAGGATATGTCGAACAGACACTGGAACCTGACAATGCTCACAGAGAGGGGCAGGGAGCCTCTCCATGAGATACCCGTGAGTAAGACGAATGTGGCCGATGCGAAGACGGGAGAGTGTAGTCTCCCAACCTCGACATTGGTGACAAGAAGAAGGCCAGAAACCTATAACCGGTTTAATAGAATGAAGTTTGTTATTCAGCAGGTCAGACCAGCGTTGTTGCCAACGGGTGCGAAATAGTCCGTAAAAGGAACACCTCTATATGAAACTGGAAGGTCATGTACTGCTGACCGCGCAGCAGTGTCTGCCTGTTCATTGCCCTGTACGTCAACATGACCAGGGACCCAACAAAAGACAATATCTTTATGCTTGCTAAAGATACGGCGTAACCAAAGGTGGATACGAAGAACTAGGGGTGAGGTGTATCAATTTACGGATAGCCTGTAAAGCACTAAGGAGTCTGAAACGACCACAAATGGTGATACAGGCATAGATGCAATACGGATAAGTGCCACAAGAATGGCATACAATTCAGCCGTAAATATGCTAGCCGAGGGTAATAGATGCCCTCGTACGACGCTGTCTGGAAACACTGCTGCGAATCCAACGCCATCAGATGACTTAGAACCATCGGTGTATACTGCGATGGCATGGGAATGAGAACGGAAATGGTCTAGAAAGAAAGAGCGAGAAGCCGCCGTAGGCAGTTGGGCTTTCGCGCAAGGTAGAGGAATAGAACAGACACTGACAGCAGGAACTTCCCAAGGGGTAGAGGAAAGGGTGAAGCCACATGAACATATAAAGGCGGAAGCTGAAGGGAAGACAAGAGTGTATGCAGACGAAGAGAAAAGGGCGAGTAAACAGGGCGACGAACAAATAACGAGCGTCTACTAACATCTGTGACAATCCTATACATGGAAGGATTGTGGAGGTCATGAGAGCGAACATAATAGCGAATGCAATGTGCATCGCGGCGATCGGACAAGGATGGAATGTTCGCTTCTACATAGAGGCTCTCAACCGGGGAAGAACGAAAAGCACCAAGGCATAAGCGTAATCCCTGGTGATGGATGGGATTAAGGCTGGAAAGAGTGGCAGAAGAGGCTGCCGAATATATCTGGTCACCATAATCGAGTTTCGATAGAATTAGGGCCGAATGTAGACGAAGGAGGGTTCTACGATCAGCCCCCCATGAAAGATGTGCGAGGATTTTAAGGAGGTTCAGCCGGCTATGACAAGTCGCCTTCAGAGAGGTAATGTGAGGTTTCCAGGACAATCTGCGGTCAAACAGGAGGCCGAGAAACCTGACTGTATCACTTTCTGGGATACGTAAGCCGTATAGGTACAATGGATGATCAGAGACCACTGAACGTCTAGTGAACGTAATTTAAACCCGTGAGTGGTGGCCCAATCAGAAACCCGGTTGATGGCATGCTGGAGGGAAACTGCAATGAGGTGACAGTCAGCACCTGCACAAGCTATAGCAAAGTCATCCACATAGAGCGATGACCAAATATTGGATGGGAGAACAGATGCCAGATTATTTATAGCAAGCAAAAAAAGTGTTGTGCTCAGAACACATCCCTGGGGACACCTTCAGCTTGGACAAATTCCGGGAGAGTTCATTACTAACCCGGACCCGGAAATGTCTGTCAGTTAAGAAAGCCTTAAGAAAGAATGGTAGGTTGCCTCGGAGGCTAAGGAGTGGGCCTGGGCCAAGATATTATATCTCCAAGTTGTATCATAAGCCTTCTCAAGGTCGAAAAGATAGCGATAACCGAATGGTTATTCGCAAAGGCATACGGATATACGTATCCAAGCGCAGCAAGGGGTCAATGGCAGAACGGCCCTACGGAAGCCATACTGACTAGGAGAGACTACTGTGAGTCTCTAAATACCACATCAAACGTCTATTAACTAGACGTTCCATCACCTGCAAACTGCACTGGTAAGAGCGATGGGACGGTAGTGAGGGGGATCACGTCCCGTAGCACCTGGTTTTCGAAAAGGAGAACAATAGCAGACTTCCACAGCTGGGGAATAACTCCTTGCGACCATATAAGATTAAAGAGTTGTAAGAGGACAGTAAGAGCAGACTGATGTAAATGCTGTAGCATACGAATATGTATGCCGTCTGGCCCAGCTGCGATGATCGGCAAGCAGAGAGTGTTGCCTCCAGTTCTTGAAGGGTAAAAGGCACATTATAGGATTCTTCTCTAAGAGAAGAAAATCTAAGGGCTTTAACTCGCTGGCAGACTTAGAAGAAAGGAACGAGGGGCATAGATGGAGCCCCTGAGAGATGCGGGACGAGATGATTACCAATTTCAGTGGCAACGGCAAGAGGGTGTGCTATATCGACACCAGCAACCTGAAGAACAGGAGCCGGGTCGGGGAGAATTTACCACTCAATTTCCGCACTTTCTTCAGACTGCACTCATCGAGGAAGCCGAAGTGACAGTGAAACGTACTCTCGCCAGCAAGTGCGTTTAGCATCACGTATGACACGGCAAGCAATAGCTCTCTTCTGCTTGAAATCAAGGAGTTCTCTGTGGTTCTGTTATACGATACCTGCCCCATGCAGCGCGTTTCAAGCACTGCCCGAGCACAAGTAGGAGACCACCAAGGCACGCACTTCTGAAGATGCTTGCCGAGTTTGGGGAATAGAATGCGAAGCCGCTGTGAAGATGGAGGACGAAAAGAGATGTAAAACCTCATCAATGGAGGACGAGGTAGGAACCTCATGAAAGGCAGTAAGATGTGCGTAAAGGTCCCATTTCGCCCGGTCAAATTGCCAGCGTGGGCAATGAGGAGGTGGAGAAAACAGAGGGGACTTTAGAATGATTGGAAATGATCGCTGTCATGTAAGTCCGGGAGGACAGACCAGGTGAAGTCAAGGACAGTTGATGAAGAGCAGATGGAAAGATCGATGCAGGAGAAAGAATGAGTTCGGGATCAAAATGGGTAGGAGTACCCGTATTTAAAACATGGAGGGAAGAGAAGCAAGAAATGCCTCCAACTGAATGCCACGGAGTCACAGTGCGACCCTCCCCAGAGAAAGTGGTGCGCGTTAAAATCGCCAAGTAATAGAAGGGGTGGCGGTAAGGAAGAAACCAGAAAATCAATATCTGGGATAGACAATGCCCGCGAAGGGGAGAGATATAAAGAACAGAGTGTATACCACTTATTCAAGTGTATACGGGCTGCGGTGTAATGTAAGGAAGAAGGGACATAGAGCTGACGGTATGGAACACCAGTGCGTATAAGAAGAGCACTTTCGTTAAAGGTTCCATCGGAAAAAGGATCCGATGAATATAACAAATTATAGCCTGAAAAGGGCCTGATAACAGTGGATTGTAATTTGGGTTCTTGCAAACAGACCCCAATAGGGAAAACTGGGAGAGCAACACCTGAAGCTCACCCTGTTCCCTGAGGCCTCGGATATTCCACTGCAAATAAGCCATGATTTATGGAGAAAAGATAGAAGTGGAAGCGAGAGGAAGCTATGGACTAGGGTTAGAAAAGTCCACGTGTGGAGGCAGCGGAAGACCTGTAATCAGAGAGGGAGGAGGACGTTGTGAAGGAAGGGGGGGTTGAGACGAAGAAGAGAGATGAGGAACCTCAGATGGAGTAGTGTCCATCATCGGCCCAGTCTCTGAAATATATTCTGCAATAGCTTCCAGTGTTTCAGAAGTCAAAGATGCAGAATGGGAACTACATTAGAAATGGAAGAAACTATCAGGAGTCTATAGACTGTACTAAAGTAGAGGACGAGGAGGTAGAAGAGGAACTGTCGTAGGGACTTGGGAGGACAGGGGATGAAGGTAGTGTATGAGGAGGAGGATGAACCTCCACACACGTTACAGAACTAGTCGGAGGCGAAGAACCTGGCAATAGGGATTTTTGCCGGGCTTATAGAGGGCGCTGAGGTTTAGGTGTAGGACGGGACGTGTAGACTCAGAACTGTGCGAGTGAATAGAGGAAGGAGTGTGGATAGTATGGGAAGCCGAGTAGGGACCTCGGAGCCAAGAACATCAAAAGGATTCGAGACAGGGTGACGGAGGATGGCGACCACAGAGGAAGCCGTGGAAGTTGGGACCCCAGAGCGGGCGACGTTTAGCAATGCGAGAATAGAAATACGGGAAGTTTCCCTTGAAGGCGAGATGAGAGACAGCCATAGCATAGGAGAAGCCTTCCGCCTCTTTGAGACAACGGATTTCCGCTCATTCAGGTAAACCTGACAGCGAGAATATGAAGGATGTGCCTCATGACAGTTAAGGCAAGAGGAGGTAGAGTACAAGAAGAACTGGCATGGTCGTCAGCACCACAGACTGAGCATTCGGCCATGGACCTGCAATATTTTGCTGGATGACCAAACGCCAGCAGTTTCTACACTGCTGCGGTGAGAGTCACCTTCGAACTTGTAAGCGTTGACCTGCAATGTAGACCGAAGGTGGCAGTTCTCGGCAGTCAAACGTTAAGCGAGCTATATTGCAAGGATAACGTCTTCGCTTATTGGCTGGGAGGACAAAAGTGTCAACTTTAAGGATAGGGAGTTCTTGGAGCTCAAGCTGCTCGAAAATGTCATCACCACATGTCTGGAAATTCCGTTGGACAATGGTGTGAGGGCAAAATGACAGAACCACAACAAGAATTGAGGGAATGGTGCTTGTCAATAGTAACAGGTGTAGTGTCAATGGTCGTAAGAAGAGAAAGATCGCGAGCTTGGCCAGCATTCTGGACCGTGATGATGCGAGTGCCGCTCTTGAGAGCGTGAAATGAGATGTCTTTACCAACATGGCGTAGCAGAGCTTTACCAATACTATGGTCTGAAAGATAGGTATTAGGAGAAGTCTGTGCAGAGTAAAAACTTCGTCCATTGAGTAGTTTGAAACAGAGAGTTTAAGGAGTGCGTGTCGAGCTGGTCGTTTCTGCGATGAACGAGAAGGAGTGTCGAATCGTCATGTGTGGGTCTTGGTCGTTTTTGTGTGGGACCGGGGTGGTCCGATGGGAGACGGGCGAGCGATTCGAAATGCCGCACCGTCGAGGAAAGCCGGAATCAAGGTCAGAGAAGAGCGAAGGTCAGACGTGATCGAAAGGGCCAGTCGGGACCCTGGTACCTGAAGCAGGTGACGAACCAGCACCAGCAAGAGGTACAGGGGCATGAGAGGTGTCCAAAGAGTCATCCGTTAACGAGGCAGGGTCAGTACTGGGTGCGGTATCAGGAAGGGGCCCGGGGTAGTGGGTTCATGGATTGGGTCAGCCATGGTTAGGTTACTTCTTTCTTTTTATTTTTAAGAAAAAAAGAAAAGAAAATAAAAATAAAAAATAAAAAGAATAAAAAAGGGGAACGTGGAGGAATAGCTCCTAGGAGGAATGAAAGGAGCGTAAATCCCCCTCCGTGCCCAAGAGGACCTCAACACCCAAGTGGTGCAGATGCAGCATGGAACCGTGCCATACCCTACCCTTCATGCCAGTAAACCAGCAATCCGGGATAGCAACCTCACATCCACCGAGCCATCTCGGCGGACAAAAGAAGGCGGCCGGATATCCCACAAAGCATACCGCCTTCGGCCACCACCCCGGAATCCGAAGGTGGCCTCCAGAGATACACCCGTGCCGAAAGATACCAAGGCCACCCCTGGGTGACCGGAGAGGATCGGGACATCCCAAGCGATCCAGATTCCACGGCAAACTACACCACCGCCAAGGACCTCAACGAATGGGATGGACCCGATACCCTTCCCCTACCTAGGAACTAGAATGCCTGAGAGAGAAGCTCCCAGGGTAAAACTGGAGAATGAAATAAGGGAGGGATGAGGAGGGAGGAGGAAAGGAAAGGTAGGATGGGGAAGATGGGAAAGGGAGGGGATTGGGGGTAGTGGGTTCGGTCTGAGGAAGAAGACCAAAAGGTCCAATTCCTCAGACCGATAGCCTCTTTACCTCGTCAAGGAGCCCCCCTTAAAGAGGTCTTATTATAATAATAGGGGAGCGCTAAACCTGTAGGATTATACAGCGCATGTGGGGGAGGGGGACGGAAGGCATTCAGGCTCAATTCAGGGAACTGGAGCACAGATCCAATTCCCTAGATCAAGAGCCCCTTACCAGCATCAAGGAACCTCCCTTGAGGGGAAGGTTTAGCTCTTAAATTGATTACTACATCTGCACTTTGTTCATCTTCCATTGTATCCAAGACTATAGTTCATCAATTATAAAAAGCAGAAAGACCTGCTCCAAACACACACTGCACTGAGTTGTGATTCCATGAAAGGGTCTTTAGAAGCAAAATTACCAACAATTTTGATTGTGACATTGTAGAGTGGGAGCCTAACCTGTATCCAGGATCCTCCTCTTTGGGCAGAAATCGTATGCATGCTGTCAGTGGTTTCCTCTAAGTCAATTGGGGTTAGGGTTATGAAAGAAATTTTGATATTGGCAGCATTTTGGTTCTTGTTCATATATACACATGGGTCAAGATCGTTAGACTGATTAATGGTTCACTAAACACAGGCACATTGTGACTTCAGTATTTCACACTGTTTGTTCCATCTTACAAGTGACCATTACTACATGCACTTTTTGTATGAGAAAGTATTTGGGGTGTCTTCCTATTTCATTTATGGCTCTATGGTCTCTCAGACCCTATATGACACATTGAGTTCAGTGTTCTCCATCACATTTATGAATCAATCACCTACTCTCATAAGCAGAATAAAAGTTTACCAGTTTAGAACATAGTACTGTAAATTAATAATTAATAGTTATTCACCAAAAAACCACTAAACCCATTATACAGCACTATAAAAAAAAAAAAGTACATTTAGGATTTAAATCAATTGTAAAAAAATATAAACTTCAAAAAACATGTCATCACTTTATTAATTACAATAATATAAAGTCAAAGAATTATTTACAACTGGGTAAAATCCTTACAAGCCTGTACATAATCAAATGTACAAAGGAAGTAGATAAAAATAGATGAGCTAATAAGAAAGTGTTTACTTTTGTAATAAAAAAAATATGAAACAGTATCATGGATTTGGTGAAGGAAACTACAGTAAGAAACTAAAACCAACTGTTGCATGTTACAGAATGAGAAATGAAAATTCATGTAAACATTTCTTTGGTTGCTGTATAAATATTAATCTTTAAATTATCCACCATATATGGATATTTCTTAATTATTAAATAACATTAAAACATTGAGTGATGAGAAAAATAATACAAAATATACAAATAAAATTTATAAAATTAACACTTTTTTCCTACACTTCATCACACAGACTGGACAGTTTTAAGCTCAAGAAAATTACCTCGTACATCGCTTTTAATAGTCAAAGAGTTGGCAAGATCATTTAAAATCAGTAGGCCTGAATCTATTATTATAATCTGGGGTGGGGGGCAATGCTAAACCCTTAGGAATCATATAGAGCCTGGGAAAAAGGGAAACAGTCAGGTTTGGGCTGAGGAAGGGAAGAAGTCCAGTGATGCCTTCCTAAACAAAATGAGTCATCTCGTCTCTTAAAAAAGTGGTTATCAATACTTGGAATTCTGAGACACAGTATTTTGAGTATTGCTGAAGGAAAACAGCACATGCATACTGAAGAGCAGTAACATTACTATGTCACATCATATAAAAACACACGAATATACATAGTATGAGATCCGAGCATCATCTGCAGCTTAAGTGTGAGCGGTCAAGATAATGAATTTTGGAAAACACCAAGGGCTTGTACTATAGTATTGAAATATGCTAACTCACAATGGCAGACTTGTTGATCACAATGCATATGAACAGGCTATGTGGAAAGAAATTGTAAATATACAAAGAAAACGGGCCATATTTTTGTATCCTCTTAAGAGGCATTTACATGCATGCTTAGGGTATGAGAATGTACAGTTTACATAAAACTTTAAATATCTGTAGCAATCATTTCAAATTCCATAAAGAAAATGTGGCAATTTCATTAAACTAATGTTTTTATGAAAATTTGCTATTTTATAGGAACTTAACACACATGGTTGATAGTGCTATCCTGAATATCACATTTTTTTTTTAGTTTAGGCAGAATAATTCTTTGTCCTTAAGAAAAGCATTAACAATTTGAAATTGGATATTTTGTTTCTAGACCTGTTTTCCTAATGAAATAACACAAGTTGCAAGACTAATGAATACATTCTTTGGGGTCACAGTAAAAGTTGAGTCACTGCAACAATGTCATGTGCATTATATAATTTTAGAAATTGCATAAACTTTTAGTGTACACTGCAGATATCATAGGTAGAATATAGATACCATAATTTTTTTTTTAAATAATTTGTGCAACCATTCATACTCATAAAATACATATATACACATGCACACGCGTGTGTGTGTGTGTATATATATATATATATGTATTATACACACACACACACAAACTAGTTTATACACTTCTTGCCATTCAATCTAGCTGAACAAGGAATGTTCACCTAGTCATAAAATCACAACAATCTCCTTATACACAAGCCAAATACATACAGATATTTACACAAATACACAAGATCTTTGTAAATTATTGGCATACATATTGGAGATTTACAGTAGCTAATGTATGCCATAAACTTTAGTCCTTATACTATTCACAAATTATGTACAACAAATTTCACAAGCTTGCAAAAATCACCAGCAAGGCCTTAGATGATTATGAAGCAAAGTTTATCTTTTCAAGATGAAGACACACTGGCATACAAATTCATTTATTTTTTCTAGATATGCACTAATTTTATAATATATATATATAAACACACACCTCATAGTTAAACATAAATGTTTATAACTAAATGGATCCGATTATAATCCATGACAATCCATTCCTAAAATAAGCAATCTTGAGGCTCTAACCACTGTACCATGCCAATCAGCATGGTGTAGTGATTAAAGCACCTGGCTTACTAATTTTAATATTAGCTTGCCATGGGTTTGAATCCTGTCAATTCTGAGAGTTGTTTACAATTATGTTACGATTTTCCATGCCATGTTTATTCTAATGAAAATGCAGTTATCCATCTGCAATGTCTGTCACATATGTTTATCACTTAAGTGTTTCACATTATGAGGCAAAGTGTCCATAAGCACTGCCATAACTAATATTTCTTAAAATTTTTAGATTTATAGCTGGAAAATACTGACCATTCAACAATTCTGTTCGACTCCACTAAATATTCACATGCACAGTGTGCCCCATTACCCACGATTATCGACTGCTGTTCTTCTGAATATTCTTCTTTCTCTTTGCCAACATATCATAAAAGGGATTGTGGCTTATACTTTGTCTGAAAAAGAAGAAAAAAGATTTGTGTATTATTACAAACAAATCTATAAATATATATACTATGCAAGTGTACACAGTCATATGTTTACATTGCAATTATAGGTTGTTTAAACTTATGTACTGCTATATAGCAAATCACTCAAATAATCCACACTTTGAATGAAATATGACATTTTGGAATCTTCTGGACCATTATTAAGTCAACTGTGGCTTGATAATGTCAGTGGGAAATTATTAGATTACCCACCTACTTGCATAAAATGAGGCACACAGCATCTGTCTGCTACTGTAATCTCAATCTCTATTCATGGCCTTTTATCTACCTGTAAATCCTAACATTCACTTTTGTACAGTAGAAGGACTTTCTTGCTATTCCAAAATCCCTTGTTACCTAACACTAGGTATTTAAAAAAAAGGAAAAAAAAAATTCCTGGAGGTTGCTCTCTCTCTCTCTAACTTTAAATATGGGACAACACAGTACAGTGGTCCCCCGAGTAACGAACACCCCGGAAATCGTACAATTATGTAAGTATAATATTGTAAGTGCTTGTGGAAGTGTATTTTTGGGGGCCTGAAATAAACTAACCTACGTGACATTATTCCTTAAGGGAGTAAATTCGTTCGGTAATGGCACTTGAGCAGGCTTCTGGGATGAAGTTTTTTCGTTACTCGGGGGACCACTGTACAGTGGACCCCCGAGTATCGTAATTAATCCGTTCCAGGAGCTAGTACTTAACACAAAGTTTTCGAAATTCGAACCATTATTTCCCATAAGAAATAATGTAAATACAATTAATCTGTTCCACAAAAAAATATTCACATATAAAATAATTAAAAACAATATATATATATACATTTACTTACCTTTATTGAAGAGTTGCAGGCATCTGGAAGATAGAGTAATGAGTAATGAAGGTCCTCTTGGGCATTTTCTTCCAAAACAGGCCTGTTTCATCACAATTAAACACTTGTTGGGGGAGGAATTCTTCAGCCTCTACGAAGGGAAATCCCCACTTCCTGCATGAATCCTACACTCCCTGCATGAATCCTACACTCCCTGCATGAATCCTACACTCCCTGCATGAATCCTACACTCCCTGCATGAATCCTACACTCCCTGCATGAATCCTACACTCCCTGCATGAATCCTACACTCCCTGCATGAATCCTACACTCCCTGCATGAATCCTACACTCCCTGCATGAATCCTACACTCCCTGCATGAATCCTACACTCCCTGCATGAATCCTACACTCCCTGCATGAATCCTACACTCCCTGCATGAATCCTACACTCCCTGCATGAATCCTACACTCCCTGCATGAATCCTACACTCCCTGCATGAATCCTACACTCCCTGCATGAATCCTACACTCCCTGCATGAATCCTACACTCCCTGCATGAATCCTACACTCCCTGCATGAATCCTACACTCCCTGCATGAATCCTACACTCCCTGCATGAATCCTACACTCCCTGCATGAATCCTACACTCCCTGCATGAATCCTACACTCCCTGCATGAATCCTACACTCCCTGCATGAATCCTACACTCCCTGCATGAATCCTACACTCCCTGCATGAATCCTACACTCCCTGCATGAATCCTACACTCCCTGCATGAATCCTACACTCCCTGCATGAATCCTACACTCCCTGCATGAATCCTACACTCCCTGCATGAATCCTACACTCCCTGCATGAATCCTACACTCCCTGCATGAATGCTACACTCCCTGCATGAATGCTACACTCCCTCCATGAATGCTACCACAGGGGTGCCACTAGGAAGCTTCTTTGGACCCATGGTGACTTATTTCACAGTGACAATCACTAAAGCACCAAAAAAAAACACCAAATGTAGTGTGAATGTTTGAAAGAGCACACTAGGTAATGTTCTCTCAATGGTAAACAACGCTTCACTGGCGGCGTCCTGCATCCCGCGCAGGCGCGGAGCAGGCGGACAGGTCTAATACGTTACGAAACACGAGCGGTTTTACGATTATTGAAGTCGTAAAAAGCTTACGAAACACGATGTTTACGAAGTAAGAACCTTTCGAAACTCGGGGGTCCACTGTATATTTTTTTAATCAGGAGGTAAAGCATTAACCCTTTCAGGGTCCAAGGCCATTTTTGGAAGGGGTGTGCGTCAGTGTCCAAGAATTTTCGAAAAAAAAAATTATTTTTTCTTATGAAATAGTAGAGAATCTTTTTCTGAAGGTAATAAAACAAAAAGTACGAAATTTGATTGAAAATTTATGAAATTATGCTCTCGCAAATTTTGATGTGTCAGCGATATTTACGCATCAGCGATTTTGCCGACTTTGACTCCCATTTTAGGCCAATTACATTATTCCAATCAACCAAATTCTTAGCTATTTCACTAGTATTACTTCCATTCTATTGATTGAGCACAAGTAATAGCCCAGTCAACTGTTTCAACTACAAAATAAAGTGATTGGAAATTGCTAATTTAGCCAATTTAACTCAGTTCAAAATGTTCCAATTTCAAAATAGGGTGCAGAATAAACAATGCAGGCATTCCTGGCACTAAACTAACATTTTCTCTGTTCATTAGTTACTTTTTCAGTCTTTACAAATGAATTCCATTTTGATTTTTTATTCACATAATGAATTTTTATTCAAACCAAAAAATGGAAGATTTGCTGTTATGCAATATTGTCATAATTGTACAAATAATATAACCACATTTGTGAACATATATTAGACCCATCAGCTGGCGCGTATTAGACGTGCGAGGTCATTTGTTTACTCTTGAACATAGGCAAAAATTTAACATTTCTGCTATTTTGAGCTCAGTTTCAAGCCATTTCCAGTAC
This sequence comes from Cherax destructor, assembly GCA_009830355.1. Taxonomy (NCBI): domain Eukaryota; kingdom Metazoa; phylum Arthropoda; class Malacostraca; order Decapoda; family Parastacidae; genus Cherax; species Cherax destructor. The sequence continues at coordinate 80,973 of WNWK01002966.1, forward strand.
TAAAACCAATCAAAATCATCTCTATCTGTAATATATCTTCCATTCTATCAAATGAGACCAAGAAATCGCAAATACAACTATAAAAAGTATAAGAAAAAACCTGCAAATTCGCTGTTTTAATCAAAAATTGTGGTTTCAGTTTTTTCTCTCTCATTATGCAGTGTGTGTGCTGCAGGATTTGTTTTAAGTGGTGCACACTTACCACATAGATGTATTCTCTCATATCTAGGCCTAAATTTGCCGCTCAAAGCTTATCTGAGTGAGCTGAGCTCATGATGTAGAACTACGGCACGGACCCTGAAAGGGTTAAACCTATAGGGGCCATGTAATGCCTGGTGAGGCATTCAGTATTTGATCAAAGGAAAAAGATCAAGATACCCTCACCAGCATCAAGGCACCCACCTACTTTAGGGGACAGCACAGTGTAGATGAATAACAGACTAATCTCATGCCATGCCATATAAATATACACTCCAGTATATCTCAACTATGTGCAACGAGGACATCTCACTTTCACAGGACAAAAATGCAAAATAAAAAATGGCGACATATTTGGACATTCATTAATCTACACTATCTCTGATATCTTGGCCCCATCTCTTCCATTCCACCACTTGAACAAACACTAGAACATTTTTTTTTAAACATCAGTTGTCTCACCATGATAAAATGACATGAAAAAAAAAAAACTAAAATGTTTTCTTCTTTTTACATTTAGTAATATATACAGAAGCCCCTTGCTCCCAGCATTTTAGTTGCCTCTGATGACACGAGGCTTATGGAGGAAGGATGATTTTCCACTTCCAATAGAGATGAAAGGAAATAAGAACAGGAACTACCATTAAGAAAATAGATTATCATCATCATCATCATCATGGGAAATGCTAAACTAAGAAAATAAGAAAACAGATGGGTGTGTATACATATACATGCATGTGTAGTGTGATCTTAGTGTGAGTTGAAGTAGCAACATTTATCTGTTATCTTGTGTGTTTATGAGACAGAAACAAAAGACACCAGCAATCCTACCATTGGGTAAAACAATTACAGGTACTAGAACATAATACAGTGGACCCCCAGAAATCGAACATTCTTCATTCCAGAATGCTGTTCAAGTGCTGTTACCAAACGAATTTATTCCCATAAGGAATGATGTAAATTAGATTAGTCAGTTTCAGACCCCCAAAAATACACCTATAAAAGCACTTACAATAATAAACTTGCATAAAAGGGAGAGTTGGGAGTGTTCAATTTCCGAGGGTCCACTGTATATCTATCAGAAAATGTTTTGGTCCTGGTACCTTGATCATGTCTAACATACAAAGGTCAAAAATAACAGTATATACAGTAGGGCCCCACTTATACAGCAGGTTAGGTTCCAGGCTACTGCCGGAAAGCGGACATCGCCAGAAAGCAGAACGCCAAGAAGTTTACACTAATGTTGTTAGTATTAGAACTAGGCATTAAAAAAAACAATAAAAAGTAAAATACATACACAGTACATTCATTACTTACCTTAAATATCTGTAGTCTTAACATAGGGCGAGAGGAGAGTACAGTGGACCCCTGCCTAACGAACAAAATTCATTCCAGAAGCCTGCTCAAGTGCCATTACCGAACGAATTTACTTCCTTAAGAAATAATGTCACGTAGGTTAGTCTATTACAGACCCCCAAAAATACACTTCCACAAGCACTTACAATATTATACAGTGGACCCCCGCCTAATGAGCACCCCGGAAATCGTACAATTATGTAAGTATAATATTGTAAGTGCTTGTGGAAGAGTCTTTTTGGGGGTCTGAAATAGACTAACCTACGTGACATTATTTCTTAAGGAAGTAAATTCGTTCGGTAATGGCACTTGAGCAGGCTTCTGGAATGAATTTTGTTCGTTAGGCAGGGGTCCACTGTACTTACATAATTGTACGATTTCCGGGGTGCTCGTTAGGCAGGGGTCCACTGTAGTACTTATTTGTATGAAGTCAGGTGTAGGTAGCCCTGGCTCCCCTTCCCAAACTTAATATACGATATTTAAAGCAGCCCAGAGATAAAATACATATAGAGTACACTCATTTACCTTAAAATATGTGTAGGATGAGAGGTGAATAGTATTTATTTGCAGGAAGTCAGGTGTAGGTAGTCGGTAGATGTAGCCCGCCTGGGCTACACCTACCTACATGGCTATACGATATTTAATGCGACACAGAGCCATATTATTACCATCAACATACCTTGTTCACAGAGTTTAATAATTTCTAACAACTGCCTTCAGATGCCATCATAAATGAAGGGAGAAGTAATGATAATAATTCATGCCAAGAATTGTAAACAAAAGCGGAATGTGAAGGGAAGTGATTGGGCCAAACGCAGATTCATACACGTTTTCTCTGGTGCTGGACCAGAGAAAACAATGTTTTCCCTCTGCCCAGCTACCACATTAAAATCACTAAGAGTGTCCCTCTAGTCTTAACACCATTGTAATAATACTAATACGTAATAATAATCACTCTTGGGCACATTAAATGTCTTAGTTTATGGTAATATAGACATTTTCATTAACCCATTTGTGATATATTCTTCAAAATTATATAAGAAACATGTTACATAGCATGTTTATATGCTATGTAACATGTTTCTTATATAATTTTGAAGAATATATCACAAATGGATTAATGAAAATGTCTATATTACCATAAACTAAGACATTTAATGTGCCCAAGAGTGATTATTATTACGTATTAGTATTATTACAATGGTGTTAAGACTAGAGGGACACTCTTAGTGATTTTAATGTGTATCTGCATGCCAGCACAGTGTGTAAGTATATTTAGGTATGGGTACACATAAGTATAATTATCAGAGTACATATAAAATATGCAATAACTTTAAGACACTTGAAATTTTGGAAAGTTGCCATACATAATAGATGTGCTCATGGAGAATGTAAACAAACCGAGTGGGGCGCGCCGTATTAGAAAGACGGGGAGCCGTATAACGAGTTTTGGTCATAATTTGAAATCACCGTATTAGTGGAACGCCGTACAGCTAATACAGTAGTAGGGCCCCACTTACGGCGGGACCCTACTGTATTGGCTGGAACTGAGGGGTGTCACAAAGGTTTATACAAGATTTATACCAGGTTCCTTGATATCAATGAGAGAGACTGTGCAAGGAATTTTACTTGTCCTCCCTTCTTTGGATTGAACCTGTTGGCTTTTTATTACCCCGATCACTGTATGACCTAGATGGGTTTAGCACTTCCCCTAAATGCAATAATTCTATTCCAGAAATTCCCTTTTAAGGAGTGTGATTGCTTCAAACAATATATCCTCAGGAAGATACGTATGTCCAAAGAGCTATTGCTGCACAATGTGTCAATATACCAGCTCAGGCACCAATGGAATTACTCATCAGGTCTATGCTTCCCTAAAACCTAGAACTAGCAAATTTCACAAGTACAGACATTGGAACCTCAGTTTTTGTTTGCCCTGGTTTTCGTCAAACTCTGTTTTCGACGATTTTTTTTCGTCAAAATTTTGTCCCAGTTTTCGTACATCCACTCAGTTTTCATTGAGTTGACAGTGGTCTGCCATACCAAATGCGTCTGCCTGCCCGCGCCCACACAAAGCATCCCACGCATTCTGACTCAGTCTGGCTTCGTTTCTCATTGAGTGAGCATTACCCCACGCATTCATCCGAAACATTTCATAATAATCCATTGTTTTTTGTGCTTGTTTATTGAGTGCAACTGCTAAATAAACCACCATGGGGCCAAAGAAAGTTCCGAGTGCCAGCCCTTTGATAAAAAAGGCGAAAAACACGATAGAATTCAAGAAAGAACTCGTAGCAAAGTACGAAAGTGGAGGAGTTGGTGAACGACCACAGGGAAGAGCTAACCACTGAAGAGCTACAAGACCTTCAACTGGAACAGCAACAGACCACAGCTGAGGAAATTGCGTCAGAGGAGGAGGAAGAGAGAGGGGAGAATGTGCCTTCTTCAGTGATTAAGGACACGTGTGCAAAATGGAAGGAGTTGCAAAGTTTTGTGGAGAAATATCACCCTAACAAAGCTGTTGCAAGCCGTGTCTGCAACATGTTCAATGACAATGCCTTGTTCCATTTTAGGCAAATTTTGAAGAGACGCCAGAAACAGACCCCTCTAGACAGATTTTTTGTGCGACAGGGGGGTCCAGTGCCAGTAAAAGACAAAGGGAAGTAACCCCGGATAAGGCTTTGATACCCTTCCAACCAATAACCTCTCCTCCTCCCTCTCCCCTCCTTGCCGTCTTCCATACGCCAACAAGAGTCTTCAATAAAGGTAAAAGTGATGTTAAATGTTCATTTATCCATTTCATTAGTCATTTATATTTATTTCTCATTGTTTTCTGTATGTAAAACTATGGTTATTCTCTATAAAATGTATTTTTTGTTAATACTTTTGAGTGTCTGGAATGGGTTAATTGGATTTACATTATTTCTTATGGGAAATATTGCTTCAGTTTTCATACAATTCGGTTTTCGTCAGACTTTCTGGAACGAATTAATCACAAAAACCGAGGTTTCACTGTATTTGCATTCTGAAAGAATTAACCCTTTCAGGGTCCTTGCCATAGTTCTACGGCTTTGAGTTGAGGGTCCAAACCATAGTTCTACGCCATGAGCTCAGCTCACTCAGATAAGCTGTGAGCGGTAAATTTGGGCCTAGATATAAGAGAATACATCTATGTGGTAAGTGTGCACCACATAAAACAAATCCTGCATCACAGTGCATAATAAGAGAAAAAAAAACGAGACCGTAATTTTCGATTAAAACACCGATTTTGCAGTGTTTTTTCATATGCTTTTTATAGTTGTATTTGCTATTTCTTGGTCTCATTTGATAGAATGGAAGATATATTACAGAAATAGAGATGATTTTGATTGATTTTAGTAATGGAAATGGCTTGAAACTGAGCTCAAAGTAGCAGAAATGTTAAATTTTTGCCGATGTTCAAGAGTAAACAAATGACCTCACACGTCTAATACACGCCAGCTGGTGGGTCTAATATATGTTCACAAATGTGGTGATATTTATACAATTATTACAATACTGCATAACAGTAAATCTTCCATTTTTTGGTTTGAATAAAAATTCCTTATGTGAATAAAAAATAAAAATGGAATTCATTTGTAAAGACTGAAAATGTAACTAATGAACAGAGGAAATGTTAGTTTAGTGCCAGGAATGTCTGCATTGTTTATTCTGGACCCTATTTTGAAATTGGAATATTTTGAACTGTGTTAAATTGGCTAAATTACCAATTTCCGATCACTATTTTGTAGTTGAAACAGTTGACTGGGAAATTTCTTGTGCTCAATCGATAGAATAGAAGCAATACTAGCGAAATAGCTAAGAATTTCATCGACTGGAATGTAATTGGTCTAAAATGGGAGTCAAAGTCGGCAAAATCACCGATGTGTAAATATCGCTGACGCAATAAAATTCGCGAGAGAATAATTTCGTCAATTTTCCATAAAATTTCGTACTTTTTATTTTATTACCTTCAGAAAAAGATTCTCTACCATTTCATAAGAAAAAATATTTTTTTTTTTTTTTAAATTCTTGGACCCTGGTGCACACTTTGAAATTTGTCCTCTGCACCCTGAAAGGGTTAAGTAGGTATTTTTTATTTCTTACCTTATACACTTAATCCACTCTTCCTTTTCATCTGGAGTTGCAGCAGACATGCGATATACTGTGTGCTTGCCTTCTACCACTTTGCCTTCACTGTCTGTCTTGCATGCTTTTATGAAATCAGTTGATGTAGCATACAGCTCAAAGCAGTTAGGCTTATTGCGGTCTTGCACTTCACGGACCTGTAATGAATGCCTTGCTGTAATGTTTTGTTACAATTCAAAACAAATGCAGGAGAATTTGAACAAGACAAAGGAACAATCTACATGTGATAAAGCATACAGTACATTACGTTCAGTTCATAAGTGAATTAGACTAAAATGAGAATTATTCATTTTAACAAAGTTCATTAACCCCTTCTCCTGTATACATTACTAAAGTTAAAAAGAGAAACTTTTGTTTTTCTCTTTGGGCCACCCCACCTTCGTGGGAAACAGCCGATTTGTTGAAAGAAGAAAGAATAGTTTATGTAAATACAGTAATATTTCTAAAAACTACTGCACTAATAAAATATATATATACCACTTTATATCTTAGCTGCTTAAGATCTTTTGACAAGCCTGGGCCCTGGGGACACTGACCCCAAGGCTTGGACCTGTTCTACTGTTTATATACTGTACATAAATGACCTGCCAGAGGAAACTAACCTATGTATCACTGTTTGCAGCCTCTCCTCACTTAACTGAGTTCTGTTCCTCAGACCACATCGGTAAACAAATTCATCGCTAAGAAAGACGCATACTATAATGGTAGTGGGTTTGTGTCAACCATCTTTGACATTGTATTTTTAGTATACTATTTTTAAATGTTTATACAGTAGTGTACTGTATATTGTAATAAACAGAATAGAGGAAATCAGCACTAATGAACATTATTTAGGTATGCATACTGGTCAAGAGAGCCCGTCATAAGTCAGAGTCATCAGTAAATATGTCGCTAAGTGAGGCGAGGCTGTACTGCAATGTAAAATTAATAAACAAGATTAACACCAAAGAGAAAAGTGATCTTCTACAAGAAGACATGAAGAAGTTGCCAGGGTAATCTGGAAGGTGACTACATTAATTCAATCCTGATTAAGTTCACAGTTATAATAGTTAAGGGATCAGACACAAAATACAACCTGGGAGGAGAAAAGCTGCAGGCAACTATCCATTTAAACCATACCACGGGTGGGGTTCGAACCCGCGGTCAGAGAGTCTCAAAACTCTAGACCGTCGTGTAAGCCACTAGGCCAGCTAGCTTCAATAAGATTCATCCAACTAGGTATATTTCTACACCATAGGAAGGTTAGCATAGGCACCACTGTGTCCACAAATGCAAGTTTTTACAGACGAATCTCCCGCTAGCATGGCCGTGACGAACTCTAGCTCAAGTCCCCCTCAAAGCCGTCCACATGACTCGCGACGGTCTAGTTTTGAGACTGACCGCAGGTTCGAACCCCACCCGTGGTATGGTTTGTTTGCAATCGTGTCATTACGATTTCGTGAGTCATGTGGACGGCTTTGAGGGGGACTTGAGCTAGAGTTCGTCACTGCCATGCTAGCGGGAGATTCGTCTGTAAAAACTTGCATTTGTGGACACATTGGTGCCTATGCTAACCTTCCTATGGTGTAGAAATATACCTAGTTGGATGAATCTTATTGAAGCTAGCTGGCCTAGTGGCTTACGCGACGGTCTAGAGTTTTGAGACTCTCTGACCGCGGGTTCGAACCCCACCCGTGGTATGGTTTGTTTGCAATCGTGTCATTACGATTTCGTGAGTCAACTATCCATTTATATAAAAAATTAAAATACCATACAGTATATTGCATAAGGTTGGTTCTTTTATCCAAGATAAACTGGATGTTGACATAATCACTCGAGCTATCAGCTCCACATAAAACATCCTTAAGGGTTGTTGCGGAAATAAATCATATGGAATTCTTTATAATTTACTGTATGTTAGCTTTGAAGTGATCCAATAAATAGCTTCAAAAAGTTTTTCATACTTCAATATTCTCCAGCGGAATAATCCCTCTTGGCTCCTTATCAGTAGTGTACTCAAAATAATAGAGACAATTGTCGTTAAGAATAAACCATCTTCTTTTCCAAGATTTGTAGCGACCTCCTTGCTTCATAAGCCATCCCTCACGATCAGGATTAAAGAATGTATGCATCAGATCATTCCCGTCATCTTCAGGAATCTTAAAAGGTTCTGTCTTGATACTATCATATAAACTCTGAAAAAAAAAAATATATATACGTTTTACTCGGCTGTGCACTGATGAAAACCATTTTATATTTCACAATATACAAATAATTGTACATAAAGAAATTCTATTAAATAATTAACAAGTAAATAACATTTTAAAAAGTACTTGTTAAGAAAACTTGCCTCAAGGAGTTCTCTAGGAAGGTCATCTCCATTATCAATGCCTCTGTTCATTGTAATAAATTGTTCAATTGTTTGTTTGTCTTTAACTGCAGGATTATGCAGAGAGGTATTCAACATGATGATGGCAAATGACAGCACAAAACATGTATCTGGGTGCTGGAAGATCGAGGGGTTGAGCTCACAGTATCGATGGGCAAAACGTTCCATCATTCTATCAATCTTTTGTGCTTCACCAGGCAGACGAAAACTCCACAGAAATTGTCTGTTGATTAAAATGATTTTATATTAATATATATTACATTTTTGCTATGTGGGACATGTTTATCTAGGATCTCCAATATCTCATACAATGCCCTCCCCCTGATTAAGATGAATATTCCCACTTTGTCTGAAGGTAGTCTTTTTAATTTTAAAAAATCTTGAGGATGACAATTTTTTTTTTTTTTTTTTTTTTTTTTTTGCTAACAGCCCACAGTACTTTTGATCAGTCAACAATGCTGGGGCTGACAAACAACATTAAAGGCACAACATACATAAAAATAAATACCAGTCCTTTAAACAAAGAAAAATCATAAGTTACAAAAAAACCACACTATCCATTGAAAAAAATTGTAAGGTCATTCACTAAATGTTTCACCTAAAATGCCAATGACCCCTGCCCCTTCCTGCGAACTCTCACTTTCCTTTCACTCTTCTTTCTCTCCTCCCTCATCTTTCTCACTTTCACTCACTCCAGTGCTTTTACAATCCATGCTCTAAATAAGCAAGAGAGTTGGTCACTGGTAACTTGAGTTTGTATCATGCACTAAACTCTTCTAATTCAGATGAAGGACACTCAACATTCACTTCACATCCACAAGGCTCTGTTCAGCATCTCGCTAATGTTCACCTTAGCAAGATCTTTCACAGAATACACAGTACTGTACAGTATATACTGAATAATGAAGGTCCCAAGAAAGAGTTTGGAGATACTCTACTTGCAACTGCTCCTCACTCACATTTTTACCCTATTCAAAATTTCTTTTTTTCTGTCTGGTAAATCATGCTTTAATTTAAGATATTCATAATCTTGTTACCAATTTGTCTTACAAATAGAACTTATCTACCGTTCCAAATTTATGAACAAGAAGAACAAATTACACAAAATACGTGTACCCCTGTAATGCAACCTTTTTTCCCCAGCTTTAAAATAAAAATGAAAGGTAACAGTGCCAAAGAGCTTATTAACTCATTATGTATCTTTCATGGATATACTGATAAGGACTACCCAATGAACTGGGAATAAAAACACCACATAAGAACAAGCCATTGTTGTAGACAAGGTTTTGCTCAGTACAAGTTAGTGACTTAATAAAAGTCCCAAGCAAAATGTTTGAGAATTAAGGCATGTTATTATTTAGTGTTATTTCATATATTAAACTGAAAAAAATTGTAAAATAAACAGAGCAGAAAGCAGGACATAAGCACAATTAGAGAAGTGTCAACATTTAAGGTTCCTAGCCTCTTCAACCTACTTCCAGCAGATATCAGAAATATTGCTGGTGGCAGGCAAGGCTTCCCTGATTCATCGGGTTGTGATGGCTATGGGGGTTTGTGAGCTGCTAGCATCAACAGCCTGGTTGACCATTTCAGTCAACAGGTAAGCCTGGCCACAAGCTGGGCTGTGAGGATACAAGAACCTTTGAAAATGGTCACTGTTATATGATTTGAAAAACAGGCGTTTTTTTTCCTTCCTTTTTTTTTTTACATTTCCAACTAACTTCGTCATCTACCATATATCGAAATGTTCAATCGTGTTACTTGTATCCTTAAAATTTGTTGCTTTTAACAACATTATACATTTTTTAATTTTTATCATAAAGCAAATTAGGATTTGAAATGCAGTACACATTTATATTGTTTTAACACAACATACAGTGCTCATCATTAAAGTACACTGGCTCCCCTTTAAAATCACAACTACAAAACAGGTCATCCCTTGTGCTTTAGGACATCCTTCAACCATCCAACAGGTGACTTAACATATCCCTGGCCAGTCCATCAAAGAAGGGTACCTCACAGTCATTTAGTAATTGAGCAACAGATTTCGTGGTGTGGCAATAGGCACCATTTTGCATAAAAACCTTGTACCACACTGAGTGAAAGATTCAGGAAAAATAATAGACCAATTCTAGGTACATTATTATAGTTAACGTTAGTAGGTACATTTTTCTAAACTTCTCTGGACGTACTTTTGGTGTGGATTTGTCATGAATAGTGTCCACAAGGAACTGACTGGACATGCACTCGCATGCACACATGTGCAGACATACGCGCAAACACACACTCACAAACAAACATACGTGCACACGCACCACTGACTTCTAATATTTCCCATATCTGCACACTGCCATAACATACTAGAGTGAGAGATATGGGAAGAAGTAAATCCAGTGAAAAGCAGGGGCACCATGGACGCAATAAGAAAACACTATCAACATTCATGGTCCCAGATTATTCAACATCTTACCATAAAATATTAGAAACACAGTTGGACAAGTATCTCCAACAATTGCCCAATCAACCAAGCTGCTATGGATGTGTGGGCCAGGGCCACCAGCAGCAACAGCCTGGTTTACCAGGCAAGTACCGGACAACCCTAGCCTAGGGTCAGGCTTTGGAGGTAGAAAAACTCTTGAAACTCATCAAAGGTAAGGTATAGCCAGTAGTCACAGAGAATCTTGAGACATCCCGCTTCGAGTTGCCAGGCCAGCATATGTCTCATTGACAAACGTGCCAGGGTAGGGTATAACTTTTGACATTAAATTACTTCAGATGCCTTCCAACCCAGCATTATTTTAATGACAAACACTGTACATGTTCTGTTAGTTTGTAAAGAATCATAAGATTAGCCACCTAACACTGTACTCAGATTAACAAGTCATACACACCTTAAAGCCTGAACAAGGATTAGATCAGTGAAATCATGGAGACAAACGAATGCGTCAAGAACTGACTGGTTGAAGTCATTACGTTCCCCAAGGTAGTCTCCAATGGCTGTCTTATTCAGTCCTTCTCCTTTATACAAGAACTGTGCAATATCTGATGAAAAGAAAGAAATGAAATCAAAATAAGCAAAGTTGTTAACTGCTAAAATGTTCATATTGTATATACAATAACCTATATACAGTATATTATTTGTTTACACTATAACAAGGAAGAAATGGCAGTAACCTAGTGGGAAATACTCTACAAGTTTCAGATCATTAATAAGAGCACAAAAATTGGAGACTGCAGTAGGCCTACTGGCCCATAATTTGGGCGAATCTAACTAGCACTTTTCACACAACTATTCCCACCCAAATATCTTAAACCCACTATTAAAGCTATCCAAAGTGATCTGCTTCTATAACACTACTCGACATCTTTTTCCACATACAGTGGTCCCTCGGTTTTCGTGCATCTTCAAACTCGAACATTTATGTAAGTGTATTTTCGCAAGTGCTGTTGCAAGTGTATTTTTGGGGGTCTGAAATAGACTAACCTACGTGACATTATTTCTTAAGGAAGTAAATTCGTTCGGTAATGGCACTTGAGCAGCATTCTGGAACTAATTTTCGGCAAAAACCGAGGGACCACTGTACCTATCAAACTAGTGTTTGATAGGTACCCCGAAAATCGTACAATCGTAACGAGCACCCCGGAAATCGTACAATTATGTAAGTATAATATTGTAAGTGCTTGTGGAAGTGTATTTTTGGGGGTCTGAAATAGACTAACCTATGTGACATTATTTTTAAGGAAGTAAATTCGTTCGGTAATGGCACTTTAGCAGGCTTCTGGAATGAATTTTGCTCATTAGGTGGGGGTCCACTGTACTTCCTAAATCTGAATTTATCCAACATTAATCCATTCTTTTGAGTTCAGGCTTCATTTAACATCTTCACACTGTATGACCCTTGTTTTAGCTCTTAGTATTGATTATAACGATAATTAATATCTTCAGCATTTTATTGATAATACAGTGGACCCCCGGTTTTCGTAATGCTCCAAACTCGAACAATTATGTAAGTGTATTTTTGTAAGTGCTTTTGTAAGTGTATATTTGGGGGTCTAAAAGGACTAGTCCAATTTACATTATTCCTTATGGGAACAAATTCGTTTGGTAATGGCACTTGAACAGCCATCTGGAACGAATAAATCATGAACACCAGGGGTCCACTGTATATCCTTTATTTGTACAGATCCTATCTTACACTCATTCACCAATGGTATATTTGCCCTTATTCTATGCCTTTTGGTGTTAATTTATTTATCAGAGAAAAGTCACCCAACACAAGTTTATCATTCAATGGTACAGTACTAGCACTATGGTGCAGGTACAACAAAAGTGTTTTAAGGATATGTGAAGGTGTGGTAGCTACTGTTCCTATGGGTAACCAGGCATCAGTGATTGTTCTCTTACCACTGCTGGACTCAGTAGTCTGAGTAGGTTTAAAACTCTCACTCTGCAGGAAAGATTTTTGATACAGGGGGAATATTTTCTATATTATCCAATGCATTTGCAAACTGTCCATTCTGTATACAATATACTGTAATATCTTCAGAAGCTCTTCAAGTTGGTTCCTGATCAGCCAGGCTGTGGTGCATATGTTGGACTGTGTGTGTCTTGTACCATGTTAAATCAGATCAACAAGCAGGAAGCCTGATCTGGAACTGGGTAGGGGCAGGGAGGGGCAGACCCCCCAAATCACATTCAAGGACACGAGTATGGTATCATAGGAAACTGTTCATCCTAAAAATGAGTACTGTAACAGGATAAATAAGTATGTTTAACTCTGTGGCCAATTTTCCATTTCCCACCAAAAGTAAGCCAACATTTCCCACACACCCACACAGAAAATTAGACAAAGTCCAAAGATTTCCAACAAAAACAAGGGACATTATTATAAACTCTTAAAGATGTACTGTAAACATCTTAAGGGTATGCAGCACCTGCAATGGCTTTGCTGAATGATAGAAAAAGGAAACATTATAAAAACTAAAAAAAAAAAAAAATTATAATACTACATGTATATGTACATGAAAACCCAGAGATTTTTTTAAACCTGTAACATGGAAAAATGAACCCAAAATCTGAATTTAAACAAGCGGCTTTAAAACAGAAAATACTTTGTTACAAATATAAAGGCACAGTACAATAGGTGGTTGGAATGGGCTCCAAGAGGTAGTGCGCTATTATGCAATTTTACAAAATTAAATACAGTGGACTCTTGATTATCGTAAGCCTTGGATTTTGTAAATTTTGATTTTCGTAACGTTTTTCCGTCAAAATATAGCCTTGAAGTTTGACATTTGCCTTGATAATAGTCGTTTGTCCCGAACGTGTACGAGTGGCCCCCACACACAATTCCACACTATTCACAGTCAGTGTGGCATTGTTTATCAGCGAGTGACCGTTGCCCCACGCGCTCATACGATACATTTCGTAATACAGTGGTACCCCGAGTTTCAAACTTTCTTTGTTCCAGAAGGCTGTTCAAGTGCCATTACCGAATGAATTTGTTCCCATAAGGAATAATGTAAATTAGATTAGTCCGTTTCAGACCCCCAAAAATACACTTACAAAAGCACTTACAATAATAAACTTACATAATTGGTCGAGTTGGGAACAGTTCGAAACTAGAGGTACCACTGTACTTTTTTTTTTTTTTTGTACTTGCAACTGCTAAATAAGCCACCATGGGCCCAAAGGAAGCTAGTGCCAACCCTTTGGTAAAGAAGGTGAGAAACACGTTAGAATTCAAGAAAGAAATCATTGCACAATATGAAAGTGGTGTGCATGTGGCCCATCTTCCCAGTATGTATGGGAAGCCCCATACAACCATTGCTTCAATCGTGGCCAAGAAAAAGGAAATCAAGGAAGCTGTTGTTGCAAAAGGGGTAAATATGCTCACATGTTGAGAATTTGTTGTTGGTGTGGATCAATGAAAAACAGTTAGCAGGAGATAGTGTTATGCAGTCGATAATTTGTGAAAAGGCTAGGCAGTTGCATGCCGATCTTGTAAAGAAAATACCTGGAACCAGTGCTGATGTTAGTGAATTTAAAGCCAGCAAAGGCTGGTTTGAAAATTTCAAGAAGCGAAGTGGCATACACAGTGTTGTAAGGCATGGTGAGGTTGCAAGTTCAAACAAACATGAGGCTGAAAAATATGTGCAGGAATTCAAAGACTATGTAGAGGCTGAAGAATTCATCCCCCAACAAGTGTTCAATTGTGACAAAACAGGTCTCTTTTTGGAAGAAAATGCCAAAGAGGACCTACATCACGCAGGAGGAAAAGAAACTGCCAGGACACAAGCCTATGAAAGACAGGCTAACTCTCATGTTGTGTGGTAATGCTAGTGGGGATTTCAAAGTGAAGCCTTTACTCGTGTATCACTGAAAATCCCAGTGTGTTCAAGAAAAACAGTTTCGCCAAGAGTAATTTGTGTGTGATATGGAAGACTAACAGTAAGGCATGGGTCACGAGGGAAATTTTCCTTGATTGGTTCAATGAAGTGTTTGGCCTGAGTGTGAAGAAATACCTCCTGGAAAATAAATTGGCACTCAAGTGACTCCTGGTAATGGACAATGCTCCTGCTCATCCTCCAGACTTGGATGACCAAATGGTGGAAGAGTTTCGTTTCATCAAAGTGAAGTTCTTGCCCCCTAATACCTTTCCTCTCATCCAGCCCATGGACCAGCAGATCATTTCAAACATCAAAAAACTCTACACCAAAGCAATGTTTCAAAGGCACTTTGATGTGACCTCAGACACTCAATTGACCCTAAGAGAGTTCTGGAAAGATCACTTTAATATCCTCCATTGCATAAGCCTTATAGATAAGGCTTGGCAGGGAGTGACTTCCAGGACTTTGAACTCCGCTTGGAGAAAATTGTGGCCAGACTGTGTCCAAGAGAAGGATTTTGAAGGGTTTGAGGCTGACCCTGACAACCCTATGCCAGTTGTGGAATCTAATGTGGCTTTGGGGAATTCCATGGGGTTGGATGTGAGTGACCAGGATGTGGAAGAGTTAGTGGAGGACCACAAAGAAGAGCTGCAAGACCTTCATCTGGAACAGCAACAAACCACAGCTCAGGAAATTGCTTCAGAGGGAGAGATGGAAGAAGGTGCCTTCTTCAAAGATTAAGGACATTTGTGCAAAGTGGAGTGAGGTGCAAACGTTTGTGGAGGAACATCACCTTGACAAAGCTGTTGCAAACCGTGTCAGCAATATGTACAATGACAATGTCTTGTCCCATTTTAGGGAAATTTTAAAGAGACGCCAGAAACAGAGCTCTCTGGATAGATATTTAGTGCCACAGGTGTGCAGTGACTCAAGCTGGTCCTTGTGGCATTAAAAAACAAAGAAGGGAAGTAACCTCGGAAAAGGACTTGGTACCTGAAGTCTTTATGGAAGGGGATTCCCCTTCCAAACGGTAACTTCTCCATTCTCTCCCCTCCTCCCGTCTTCCATATACCAACAACAGTCTTCAATAAAGGTAAGTGTGATGTTGTTATTGTTTTATCTTCATGTCTCATTGTTTTCTGTATGTAAATCTATATTTGATGTAAAAAAAAAATATTTTTTGTTAATACTTTTGGGTGTCTGGAATGGATTAATTGGATTTACATTATTTCTTATGGGGAAAATGGTTTTGAAAATCGTAAAGCTTGAATTTCGACAGACTCTCTGGAACGGATTAATTATGATAATCAAGGGTCCACTGTAAAAAGTATTAATTTTTATATTTTAAAATATGCTGAACCTGTATGGATCAAAAATAAAATCAACTTACCATCAGGAGTGTTCTTCAAAAGGCCATGATCGATAAGGTACTCTATTCCTTTCTTAGGGTCCATGTTGAACTTCTTCCTCCCGATGCTCATCTGCTTACTCTTTGGATTATTCTTACTGTGGGTCAAGAAAATTATATTAACATTTAATTATGAAACAACACTTTTAATGCATTTTTTAATAAAAAAAAAAACAATACAGCTCTAGCACAGCCTAAATAAAAAACAGTTTTCAAAAAGGCTTCCTGCTCTGGAAAATACTGTGACACCTAAATTAGTAATATACTACAGTACTTTAATTCGTACACAAAAAATGGAAGTGAATGCAATATCCTAAGAGAATATTAAGTTACATTTAGTGTGTGCAGAGAATGTTTCATGGGAACAAGTGCCCACCATCCGTTCAACTGGCTGGACCACTGGTGACTCAGTGCTACATTCACTACCTGGCCCCAAACCATCATATGCAAGAACCACATCAAAGCTATTGTCTGGTATAGGTTGTGAATCCTACCTGGGTGGCAGGGGTGTAGTAAGCTTAGAAAGGAAGGCAAGGCTGTTTCCCCAAAACCACTGCAGACTAGGAGTGTTTGACACTGTCAGCCAGGGTTAAGACAGCATGCTGCTCTTGAATAATAAAAGTAGATGAAATGCCAAACAACTTAAACTTATTTAGTAAGGGTTTCAGACCATCTAAACTTTTACCCTTGCTGAGATTTTAATTTTTTTTTTTTACTCTCAGATCCCAGCCTTGGGACAGGCTCGTCTGGTGCTTGCTTAGTCAACCAGGCTGATGCTGCTGACAGTCTGCATATCCATCATGGCATAGATGCTCTGGTACTTGATGGATGTACTTACCCAGTTTCCACTTGAAGACTTTTTACACTTTTCCAGCAGTGTTTTTAATATCTTTTGGCAAGTTGTTAAAATGGCCAGGACCATGGATGTTGATACAATATTCTCTTATTATGCCCACAGTGCCCCTGGTTTTCATTGGATTTGTTACATATTTTCTCCCTGTGAAAAGACATCCTGAGGGTACAGGATGGTACCAAGGGACCATGATCATGCCACATCAAATACTTTTGCATTTGATGGTTTTCGATAGCTTTCTTATTCCCGCAGCTCACCTCTGGCCAGGTTTGTCTGGTGCTTACCTAGCCCGCTGGCCTACATATTCATCACAGTTGAGTGATCTGGCACTTGGCAGAGGTATTTGTCAGGTTTCCTCTTGTTCCAGCAGTGTTTGTGATATCTTCTGATAAGATGATGATAATCTGGAACAATGAATGCTGACACTGTTTTTATTTAAGCGATGTCACCATTGCTTTTCACTGGGTTTATTTTAAAATTTCTTTCATCTCTCTCCCGTATGTTGTTATAGTTGTGCAGATTTGGGACCAAGCCTCCAGCATCTTCCATGTATATGTTATGTACCTCTTCTCTCCAGAGAATACATATTTAGGACATTTCCAGTAATTGAAATGCTATATTGGCTCTTATGAGGGCCGTAAATGATCTGTCCATCTAGTGACTAGTCTATATTTCACTAAGTGACAGCAAGAGGTTCTCTGTGATATACCTTTGAAGAGTTTCGAGAGTTTATCTACTCTCTGAGCCCGGCCATGGGCCAGGCTCGTCTGGTGCTTGCCTGGTCAACCAGGCTGTTGCTGCTAGAGGCCCGCTGCCTCACATATCCATCACAACCTGGTTGATCTGGCACCTGGTGAAGTATCTTTACTTTGTAGACATTTTGCCATCCAGTGGCTTTATCAATACAAGGACATAATGTGAAGACTGTAGACCTTGTACGAAGACTGGAAGACAAGGTAATCAGTCACTCAGCCTAGGAGGTGATGAACACTGGGCGAGGGAGTCTCCCCCCACTTTTCATTCCTGATTCTTTTACCTCCCTTCTCCAAACCTATTAGTGATGAAAATCCTCCCCATCCTAAACTCTTCTATCATCACACCCCTTCCCTCGTGTCCCATCCGTGTGCCGTGACCCAGCAGTGGCAGAGTCTTGACCAGCTAACACTGGCGCGAGCAGGTTCCGTGGCATCCCTTGAGGCCAAAATTACTTCCACTGATGACTGCAGATTCACCCAATGATAACTGCCGCTTTAGTTTGTTGTTGTAACTCACACGTCCTCAGCACTATTAACATTGATGTTTTTCTTCTATGAAAAGAAATTTTTTCACGTTGAAATATTCCATGTAAATTGTGTTGTGGCAAGAGTGACAGCGAGTCACTACACTCCAGGATGTTCTCTGGTGGCGTTTATTACTGCCTCAAACAGAGCATGAAGGTGTCACCACGACACTGGTGTACTGCTGGACCTCACTCCCCACCTCCCCCAACCATACAAATGCAGTATGAGGCGGAGACGGGCAGGAATGGAGGCGGGGTACATGCATAAATAGGGAGGGGCAGGGCAGGGCGGGAAGAAGAATGAAATATCCATTTCCGAAGATTAATTAGTTACACTTAAGTTAGCATTGAATAGAAAATCTTACCAAAGAAAAACTCATAATTTTGCAGAGGGGATGCAAGAAAGATAGAAAGGGGCGTGATGGAGAGCAGAAAAGAGGAGAGGATGGATAGTGGCGGGGAGAAGTTGCTGAGGGGCGAGGAGAGGTTGGAGAGGCGGAGATAGGCAGGGACGTGGCGGGGAGAGGCAGGGGAATACCCGAGGTTGAGCAACACGCGGAATGTTCCCAGTCTCTTCATGTGATTACAATGTTGGGACTTTTTCCAGAAGATTCTTAGAAGTAAACCTACATTTTAATTTACTGAAACATGCGCCACCACTACATGGGAATAGTAATCCCCGCACACGCCTGTAAGATAATTCCTTAAAATCTTAATGAAGCTGTCGAGAGAGATGAACAAGTGAAGTACGTACTTCACTTGCCCGTTACCTTACTATGCAACGTACATCAGTAACACATGACAAGAAGCGGGGAAGGGTGAGGAGAGGGGGAAGGGAATGAGGCAGCTGGCTATTCCTTCACAACCACAAGGTCGCCCACAAAATTTATTATTGCACTCCAGGCTCTGTTATGGAATATGTGGATTTTGACTCCCTTAAAAGGTCACCTTATAATGGTCCTTCACACACGGTTATCCCCACAGGATCACTCATCCCTAACAGCAAAAATCTAAACAATTATTAACGGAAAATAATATTTGACGAAAACGCTATTTAAAATTAAGGTTAGAAAAGAACAAATAAGCAACACATGAAGGTTGGGGAGGAATAGCCTGGGTAAGTTACAAGTACACTCTGGGTAAGTTACAAGTACACGGTAATTGTAACTGGTAAGTTACAAGTACACTTGGTAGTTCTACACTCTGGGTAAGTTACAAGTACACTCTGGGTAAGTTACAAGTACACTCTGGGTAAGTTACAAGTACACTCTGGGTAAGTTACAAGTACACTCTGGGTAAGTTACAAGTACACTCTGGGTAAGTTACAAGTACACTCTGGGTAGTTACAAGTACCTCTGGGTAAGTTACAAGTACACTCTGGGTAAGTTACAAGTACACTCTGGGTAAGTTACAAGTACACTCTGGGTAAGTTACAAGTACACTCTGGGTAAGTTACAAGTACACTCTGGGTAAGTTACAAGTACACTCTGGGTAAGTTACAAGTACACTCTGGGTAAGTTACAAGTACACTCTGGGTAAGTTACAAGTACACTCTGGGTAAGTTACAAGTACACTCTGGGTAAGTTACAAGTACACTCTGGGTAAGTTACAAGTACACTCTGGGTAAGTTACAAGTACACTCTGGGTAAGTTACAAGTACACTCTGGGTAAGTTACAAGTACACTCTGGGTAAGTTACAAGTACACTCTGGGTAAGTTACAAGTACACTCTGGGTAAGTTACAAGTACACTCTGGGTAAGTTACAAGTACACTCTGGGTAAGTTACAAGTACACTCTGGGTAAGTTACAAGTACACTCTGGGTAAGTTACAAGTACACTCTGGGTAAGTTACAAGTACACTCTGGGTAAGTTACAAGTACACTCTGGGTAAGTTACAAGTACACTCTGGGTAAGTTACAAGTACACTCTGGGTAAGTTACAAGTACACTCTGGGTAAGTTACAAGTACACTCTGGGTAAGTTACAAGTACACTCTGGGTAAGTTACAAGTACACTCTGGGTAAGTTACAAGTACACTCTGGGTAAGTTACAAGTACACTCTGGGTAAGTTACAAGTACACTCTGGGTAAGTTACAAGTACACTCTGGGTAAGTTACAAGTACACTCTGGGTAAGTTACAAGTACACTCTGGGTAAGTTACAAGTACACTCTGGGTAAGTTACAAGTACACTCTGGGTAAGTTACAAGTACACTCTGGGTAAGTTACAAGTACACTCTGGGTAAGTTACAAGTACACTCTGGGTAAGTTACAAGTACACTCTGGGTAAGTTACAAGTACACTCTGGGTAAGTTACAAGTACACTCTGGGTAAGTTACAAGTACACTCTGGGTAAGTTACAAGTACACTCTGGGTAAGTTACAAGTACACTCTGGGTAAGTTACAAGTACACTCTGGGTAAGTTACAAGTACACTCTGGGTAAGTTACAAGTACACTCTGGGTAAGTTACAAGTACACTCTGGGTAAGTTACAAGTACACTCTGGGTAAGTTACAAGTACACTCTGGGTAAGTTACAAGTACACTCTGGGTAAGTTACAGCACTCTGAGAGTGAACACCGTCTATGATGTTCTCAACTTCACTTACGGCTCCTACAACATTCAAGAACTGCTGCCTTCATTGTTTTCTATTATTTAACTACATCAAGTCTTGCATCTTTTAAATACATGTACTATGAACCTTAGTCAGACTAAGCGTCATAGTATTTAAAAGATGTGTTCATTGATATTACTATTAAGATGCAAAATAACCACGGGGGAAATTGATAACTCTAGGCCTTTCGTGTTGCAATCAACCCATCAGGATCTTGCAATGTTGCAGGAAAGAGGAAGAAGTCCTAGCAAATACGTTCAGGGGAAACGTGTTTCCTCGAACAAAGACGTTTTCTCTGAAGGTATTTGCTTGGACTACCTCCTTTCCTGCAAGCTCCTGATGTGTTGATTGCAACACGAAAGGCCTAGAGCTATCATTCAATTTTCCCCGTGGTTGTTTTGCATCTTGTATCGTTTGTTCGCGATTATTGCACATTACTATTAAATATATATTGCTGAATTCTGTTACATTCTAAAATAGTGTCCTCGCCTATATGTTGTTGTAGGGGGTCGAGTCTCAGCTCTACACCCTGCTCAACTTGACACTCTCCAGATTAGCTCCCTCCTAGTCTCGTACGCCTTATCTTACCTGCTCTTAAAACTTTGTATGGAACCTGCCTCCACCACTTCACCGAAATCATTCCACTTTCCGAAAATCTTACCTGGAGTCTACCTAGAGGGGATCAACGCCCCCGCGGCCCGGTCCACGACCAGGCCTCCCGGTGGATCAGGGCCTGGTCAACCAGGCTGTTACTGCTGGCCGCACGTAGTCCAACGTACGAACCACAGCCTGGCGATCCGGCACCGACTTTAAGTATCTGTTCAGCTCCCTCTTGAAGGCGGCCAGGGGCCTATTGGTAATTTCCCTTATGCATGGTGGGAGGCTGTTGAACAGTCTTGGGCCCGAACACTTATTGTGTTTTCTCTTAGTGTACCAATGGCGCCCCTACCTTTCATTGGGGGTATTTTGCACCTCATGCCAAGTCTTTTGCTTTCGTAAGGAGTGATTTCTGTGTGCAGATTCGGGACCATTCCTTCTAGGATTTTCCAAGTGTAGGCCGAATAAATACTTCCTGACATCCCGGTGGCTCATTTGCGTCTAACTTCCAGCTGTGTCCCAGACTTCGTCTCTCGCCACTCAACCAGCCTGTCCCTGTCTACCCTATCAATTTTTCCCTGAGTATTTTGTATATCTTCCCTGAGCAGTTCGCCAGAAGCTCCCCATCAAGCGAATAATCTCTGCTGCCAATGCTTGCTTGACAAATCTAGAGTGGCCTTCAGAGTGAGTGTGTGTGTACTTGCATATTTTTGGTTGCAGATTTCGAGTCTCAGTTCCTGACCCCGCCTCTTCGCTGGTCGCTACTAGGTTCTCTCTCTCCTTGCTCCATGAGCTTTATCGTATCTTTTCTTAAAGGTATGTATGTGAATGAATGGTTCAGGGAACCGACGAGTTGGTAAATTAGACACATATGCAACACTTGGGTATCTTTATTGAGGAAACGTTTCGCACACAGTGGTCATCAGTCCATACAAGGAGAATCGTGAAGAACAGGAGGAGTCTGAGGTTCAGCCCTCAACTGAGACGATGTGTCAGCCATCAACTTGAATAGAATACAGCATATGAGCAGAGGACCTATACCAGTAGACAGGAAGAGTGCACAGTAGTAGGATGTCCATTTGTTCAAGTGAGATAGGATGTGCAAGAATGGTCAGGGAACCATGTCATTAGCATCCAAGATGTCTGACATGCAGACATGGATGTGAATAAGGTTTCGTGCTTGCCATTCCTTCACGACCTACTTCCACATTGAACAAATGTGACACCTCCTACTACTGCTGCACCTCTCCTGTCTACAGTATATAAGGTTCCTCTGCTCATATGCTGTTATTCTATTCAAGATTGATGGACTGACAACATCGTCTCAAGATTGAGGGCCTGACAACCTCACACTCCTCCTGTTCTTCACGATTCTCCTTTGTATGGACTGATGAAGCCACTGTGTGGCGAAACGTTTCCTCAATAAAGATACCCAAGTGTTGCATATGTGTCTAATTTACCAAGGTATGTATGGATCCTGCCTCCACTACATCACTCTCCAGATTGTTCCACTCTCTGACAACTCTATAACTTAAGGAATACTTCCTAACATCCCTGTGACTCATCTGAGTCTTCAACTTCCAGTTGTGACCCCTTGTTGCTGTGTCCCATCTCTGAAACATCCTGTCCCTATTCACCTTGTCAATTCCTCTTAGTATTTTATATTTCGTTATATCCCCCTATCCCTCCTGTCCTCTAATGTCGTCAGGTTGATTTTCCTTAACCCCATCTCTGTGTGTGGGGGAGGGTCTTTCCTGCTATACCAGTCTGCCAGGTATTCAAGGTTATATTGTGTTTTATCAATATCGGAAATCATCGCCACTAAGTGAAAAGAAAATACTACAGGAATAAGAACTATTAATATACATAGAAAAGTTGTGTATACTAAACGTTAATAAAAGTGTTCAAGATTTACCTGCCATCGTCTACGTTAGTGAGGAAGAGAAAATAACCCGGCGCGCGTTACACTCTTAACGCCAAAACCGTAGTAGACGCAGGCAATCTAAACTAAACCTAACAACCACGGCATTACTCTTCTATTTCAACGTATCTAACACTTTCCATCCAACACAAATTTAACTATTTCTTAACGATCTCTCTCAATCCACAACAGAAAAATATAATTTTACCTTGTTCAATTTCTTAAATGTAATTTTATTTTTGTGGAGCTGCAGTACTGACGTCTGTGATCTTTGTAATACTGCTCAGTCAGCCTCGACTGTGTAAAACACGCACGCACACAAAATGGTAACTAACACAAATACACACACACACACACACTACTTTAGTAGATTAACAGGCAAAAAAAAAAAATATCGATGAAGAAGTGTAACGTCCTCCTAAATTACCCGACTGTCTCGCACATTTCCTTGTACTCGCAAAACACCTTTGAGTCTCGCGCGAACACTGTTCTGACAAGACAATTACCTGTAGCATATATTTTTTTCAGAGCCATTAATAGCTACAAAATACTTGGATTAAATTCCAAGTACACGTCATTCAAATAACTTTGATAAGAGAATATTGTGCTTGTGGTGGAGAGGAGTGAACGTTTAAGGCACACCAGGAAAATATCGTCCAACTTTCCAGCGGTACCAGTGTTACACGGGCCATGTTTACATGCGGCCTACATGACTAAGATCACGTGACATGGAAAGTTTACCTCACTCTGTTGAATGACTGGTCAATAATTAACGAGCAGAATGTCATAATGTTTGTTGCCCGTGTACGTAGTACACCAATTTATTATTATTATATTAAGAAAACTAAGTAGAAATGTGTTATATATACAGCTCCAATTACGGCAGTCTTTTCTCCGTGCTTGGTAGCCTTTACCCAGCCACCGTGAGCAACTCCAGAATACGCTATCAAAGACATGTTACACTTGTGTACCTGATGGTGGTTGTGGGGGATCAGTGGACCATGAGTGCCGTGTGATCAGGTCTGCTGCTTCATGACCTAGCGACACACCATTCATTACTTACCTTCATTACCCAGATACCATGCTTCTATATTTTATACACGTTTCTATACTGTATACACGATTCTATATTTTACACATGTATTGCCCAATATTTTACAGGCCCTCTCATTTTATTACTACTGTACTGAATACAAGTTTACTTCATGTATAATACAAGGCGAGATATGCCATCTGATCATTTATATTCACGATTTTGTGCGCAACTAATAAATTTGTCACTAGGGTAAAAATTATATTTTTTTGTTATAACCATCTTGGCCACTAATCCGCTGGGCAATGCAAATATTACCACCGCTAACTCAAGTTATTTTTAAACACGTTGCTGGTCCATACCAGTGACAAAAAATTTAATAAACAGCGCCAGCTTTAGTTTGACAAATAGTAAGCTAGGAAAATAAGAGCGAAGTGGTAATTATGCTAGCCACCCTCTTGCAACACTCACACCTGTGAGAACAATTATGCTATAACAACTAGCATTACCTGTCTTTGTGAAGTAAGAAAACAGAGAATATTTAGATTTATTCAATTTCCCCTTACACTCTAGTTTAGAGAACAAATGTGGGATTAAAAATGATATTTTGTGTTCCTACACAATATATAAATTCTGGATGCATATTGTAACTAAAATATCAAATATGCAAGAAAATCCTCAAACCACCACGAAACATTGAAATCTGAAAAGGAACAACCTCCCCCCCAACTCCAAAGTCCAGGTGACTCGTATCAACATTCCCCAACCTCAATGCTCACACTCCAACAACAATACTCTAGTACAATTACTCTTAAAGTTGCAATATCCAACACTCGTGTGTTCTTGGACACCTGCTGGTAGTATGGGCGGGGAAGTCCCACCCCACAAGCCTTGCCACAACGTACGTACCACCATGTGTCACCACACTATCCCCCAAAGGAAGCCATCAATATATTTGTGTCTACAAGTCGTTCCTCAAACCTGGTTGCAAACATCTAGAAATGTTTACATGCAAATATCTTTCACAATTTTAATCACAAAGTTTATTGCCAGACATCGACTGTACGTGGCTCCGCAACGTTAACATCAAGAATAATTTAATTCCTAAAATATATATACGTAGATATACACAAGGATACTGCAGTAGGTCAAAGATACCTCCCAGGCGGAATGTATTTTATATCATGGGTGAAGTAGAGTGGGACACACTGGGTCAAAGACACCTCTCAAGAGGGAATGAATTCGTCGATATAGTGAAGGTAAGTTCATAAAGCTCTGCTTATGTGTTACTCTCACGCTCTGGCAACACAGCGGGGTGACAAGAATCAGATACGTATATACTATACCTGTGACCAGTTTCCAGGGTTCTACAACACCCTACGGCTCAGCCTGAGTCCACAGTTCCTCCCTGACTGCCTGATCAACCAGTCTGTTGCTGCTAGCGGCCCAGAAGCCTGCTTACTATCAGAAGCTGACTGATCAGGCACTGAGAAGGTAGTTTCCTCATGAAAACTCTAATATCATGCCTAAATGTTATACAAGGTCGGTTTTATTAACCTTCAAACTAAACTAGTGATTTGTTCATTATATTTCATCACTTTCACTCTCCTAACCCCGTTTCCCAGGAAAATTGCACGCTATCTCTATTTCAAATTAAATGAAAAATTATTTTCCCATTTTTTTTTTTTGCTATTTTAGTTTCTGATAGAAAATGTTTTCGTGAATATTGTAGTGTGGTAGTGGATCTGCGCCAGCAGTTAGTGTCTTGAACGTCGCTATGAAGACCAAGTGTGGAAGCAGGTGTTAAGGGCGTCATGTTGGAAGCAGGTGTTAAGGGCGTCATGTTGGAAGCAGGTGTTAAGGGCGTCATGTTCTTATGTTCATGTTGGACGCAAGTGTAAGGATGTCATGTTGGAAGATGTTAAGGGTGTCATGTTGTAGTTGTGAGTAAAAGCAGGGCACCAGGACGGCTATATAAACATGCCACATACAAACTAAATAATGTAGATCTTAATACTACTGATTGCGAAAAGGATTTAGGAGTTCTGGTTAGCAGTAATCTAAAACCAAGACAGCAGTGCATAAGTGTTCGCAATAAAGCGAACAGAATCCTTGGCTTCATATCAAGAAGCATAAATAATAGGAGTCCTCAGGTTGTTCTTCAACTCTATATATCCTTGGTTAGGCCTCATCTAGATTATGCTGCACAGTTTTGGTCACCGTATTACAGAATGGATATAAATGCTCTGGAAAACGTACAAAGGAGGATGACTAAGTTGATTCCATGTATCAGAAATCTTCCCTATGAGGATAGACTGAGGGCCCTGAATCTGCACTCTCTAGAAAGGCGTAGAATTAGGGGGGATATGATTGAGGTATATAAATGGAAAACAGGAATAAATAAAGGGGATGTAAATAGCGTGCTAAAAATATCTTGTATTGACAGGACTCGAAGCAATGGCTTTAAGTTGGATAAATTCAGATTCAGAAGGGATATAGGAAAGCATTGGTTTGGTAATAGAGTTGTCGATGAGTGGAACAAACTCCCGAGTACAGTTATAGAGGCTAAAACGTTGTGTAGATTTAAAAATAGGCTAGATAAATATATGAGTGGGTGCGGGTGGGTGTGAGTTGTACCTGACTAGCTTGTGCTACTAGGTCAGATGCCGTGCTTCTTCCTTAATGTAACCTGACCTGGCTGGGGCAGGGCATTGGCTTAAGCCGGCGGGAGACTTGGACTTGCCTCGCATGGGCCAGTAGGCCTGCTGCAGTGTTCCTTCTTTCTTATGTTCTTATATGTGCTTTTAACTAAGATGTAACTTGCATGTACTGACCTGTCTTCCCCCGTGTCCAGCGCCTCCATCTCCGCTGTGACCTCGGCCATCTCATCTTTGAGCGTCTGAAAATAAAGATACGTACATAAGTATTATAGATGTAAGCCTTGTGTGCGCGCGTGCGTGCGTGTGTGTGTGTGTGTGTGTGTGTGTGTGTGTGTAAGGCGATGAGGTCTTAACACTGTAAACCTCATAGCCACCAGAGAATTAACATATCTAAAACATTTTATGTGATATACCTGTCACTTGTTTCAAGTCCTCTTATACCCTCTCAATAGTGTCTAATTCCTAACTTCTTTGTTGACTGCCTAAACAACCTGGCTCTTCTTGAAACCACCAGTTGCCGCCAGCAAGACGTGTGCAATGAACCGGTATATATATTTCAAGATTAATAAGCAATATCAACTAGTCAATGTGAGAAAGATTATTCCAGTAGACCTTTTAAAAAATCATTCTACGATCTGTCCTAGACTAAACTACTGAAATTATATACTCACAAATAATCATAAACGATACATCCTGTGCAGAGTCTTCACACAGGCAACATTTTGTATAAAGGGAGGGAGGCAAAGAGAGTTGAAGTGGAACTTGAAAACAGAAGCTATACCGGATAGTCACAATGCATATCCGGAGATAAAGAACTTTCACTTCCCGTATCTATTAAACTTAAATTATTGGAAACTCTTAAAAAAAAAATCAAATTTTACTCTGGAGCACAAACGAGAGAGGTATCATTCTTGTAGTAAATATTACTGAGAATGATTCAAGTGTGCACACCAACATCACCTGTTATGAGTAGCTTGGTAGACGGTGCTAACACCTCAGTCAAACATCAGGAAGGAATAAATCCACAAGAGAGCTCAAAGAATACAAATGGTTCAAGGCTTTTGAACACCCCACCTCTGCATACAAAGATAATTACCAATAAACATGTTTTCAAAAGGGAACCCAAGTTCAAGCAAACTTACTGATTAACCAGGCTGTGATGCCTACGTGAGCCTGCGTGCCTCGTGTATCAAAGCCTCACAATGTATATTCTATAGAAATGTAGTTAAATGTACAATACAAGACAGGAGAAAAGTTCACTGGTACCAGAGTGTTGGCTGCTGTTTCTGACCTCGACACAAGTAACCTCGTATGTTTATGCACATATTGCAAGCATTCATACATAAATATATAAATTATATATTATATATATTACATGCACACATATATATTCATACAAACACTTAACACTGTGAATACACTGTGTTGTTCCCTGTATAGGTACATAAAGTGTTGTTTCCTTTATAAGAACATACAGCCGGTACTGTAGCAGGTGGGTGGTGGTGGGTGTTGAGGGAGGTTGTGAAGCGTAGTTTACAAGTGACCACAAGCAATGATTGCAATATTACCACTCTACACACACTGGTAAAACCTTATCCAGGGTCACAGGTTATAAACGCCGCAACTCCAGCAATAAATGACAGCAGGTCCCCGGCTGGTGGGTAACTTGCTGCCCAGGTACCTTGTAAACACCTTACTTCTTACCAAGCATTACCACAAAGAAAACTACCTGGAGGTCGTTCCAGAGCTCAACACCCTCACGGCCAGGTCCCCGATTAGGCCTCCCAATGAATTAAGAGCCTGATTAACCAAGCTGTTACTGTTGGCCGCACACAATCCAAAGTACCTGACTTTAGGTACGTCCAGTTTCCTCTTGATACGAGGATGAATAGAATGGGGGAGAGTACTGTACCTTGTGGAACTGAGCTTTTCACTGGAGTATACCTGGAGAGGGTTTCGGGGGGTCAACGCCCCCACGGTCCAGTCTGTGACCAGGCCTCATGGTGGATCAGGGCCTGATCAACCAGGCTGTTACTGTTGGCCGCACGCAACCCGACGTACGAACCAGTCCGATTGGTCAGGTATTGACTTTAGGTGCCTGTCCAGCGCCTTCTTGAAGACAGCCAGGGGTCTACTGGTAATCCCCCTTATGTATGCTGGGAGGCAGTTGAACAGTCTTGGGGCCCTGACACTTATTGTGTTGTCTCTTATCGTGCTAGTGGCACCCGCACCCCTGCTTTTCATTGCGGGGATGTTGCATCGTCTGGAGAGTCTTTTGCTTTCACTGGGAGCGATTTTCGTGTGCAAGTTTGGTACTAATCCCTCTAGGATTTTTCCAAGTGTATATAATCATGTATCTCTCCCGCCTGCGTTCTAGGGAATACAGGTTGAGGAACTTCAAGCGTTCCCAGTAACCGAGGTGTTTTATGGCAGTTGTGTGCCGTGAAGGTTCTCTGTACATTTTCTAGGTCAGCAATTTCACCTGCCTTGAAAGGTGCTGTTAGTGTGCAGCAATATTCCAGCCTAGATAGAACAAGCAACCTGAAGAGTGTCATCATGGACTTCGCATCCCTAGTTTTGAAGGTTCTCATTATCCATCCTGTCATTTTTCTAGCAGACGCGATTGATACAATGTTGTGGTATTTGAAAGTGAGATCCTCTGACATGATCACTCCCAGGTCTTTTACATTAGTTTTTCGCTCTATTGTGTGGTTGGAATTTGTTTTATACTCAGATATAATTTTAATTTCCTCACGTTTTCCATATAGGAATAATTGAAATTTCTCATCATTGAACTTCATGTTTTCTGCGGCCCATTTAAAGATTTGGTTGATGTCCGCCTGGAGTCTTGCGGTGTCATGCAAATTCGGGTGTCATCTGCAAAGGAAGACAGTGCTGTGGCTTACATCCCTGTCTATGTTAGATATGAGGATGAGGAACAGGATGGGAGCTTTGTGGAACAGAGCTTTTCACCGTAGGCGCCTCAGACTTTACTCTGTTTACTACTACTATTTGTGCTCTATTTGTTAGGAAATTCTAGATCCATCTACCAACTTTTCCTGTTATTAATTTATCACGCATTTTGTGTGCTATTACACCATGGTCACACTTGTCAAAGACTTTTGCAAAGTCTGTGTATACTACATCTGCGTTTTGTTTGTCTTCTAGAGCATCCAGGACCTTGTCATAGTGGTCCAGTAGTTGGGACAGACAGAAGCGACCTGCTGTAAACCCATGTTACCCTGGGTTGTGTAACTGATGGGTATTTAGATGGGTGGCGATCTTGCTTCTTAGAACCCTTTCAAAGATTCCCTTTGTGGAGTGGGGCAGCTGTTGGACGACCCTTGTTTCCATGCTCCCTCTCTATAAGATGTTAAAAGCACATGTTAGGGGTTTCTTGCATTTCTTGATGAACACTGAGTTAAACACGGACTTCCATGAGTCTGGGCCTGAGGCAGAGTGCATGGGCATGTCATTTATCGCCTTTTCGAAGTCATTTGGCGTCAGAATAATATCAGATAGGTTCGAGTGTACCAAATTCTGTCTCATAAAAAAATAATTTAGGTCAGACTCTCAGTCTGGATAGCGGCTCGCTAAAAATGGAGTCATATTGGGCCTTGAGTAGCTCACTCATTTCCTTGCTGTCATCTGTGTAGGACCCATCTCGTTCAAGTAGGGGCCCAATACTGGATGTTGTTCTCAACTTTGATTTGACATAAGAAAATAAATATTTTGGGTTTCTTTGAATTTCATTTATGGCTTTTTAGTTCTTCACGCGTATCTTGGCTCTTGTAAGATTCCTTTAGCTTTAGTTCGATGTTTGCTATTTCTCTGACCAGTGTCTCCCTACGTATTACATTTATATTGGCCTCTTTTAGCCGCTCTGTTATTCTTTGCCTTCGCCTGTATAGGGAGCGCCTTTCTCTTTCTAGTTTACATCTTCTCCTTTTCCTTAAATGAATATGCCTTGAGCATACCTTGAGTGCCACAGTTAATTTGTTCTAGACACAGGTTTGGATCCGTGTTGCTTAGGCTATCTTCCCAGTTTATATCATATAGGACTTAGTTTACTTGGTCCCACCATATATTTTTGTTATTGAAGTTGAATTTGGTGAAGGCTCCCTCGTGACTGGTCACATTTTGTCGGTCTGAGGCCCCGCGAACACGTCTGAACCTCTTATGTTGTGATCTGAGTATATTGTTGTTTATATGGTAATAATTCGTATCAGATCATTGTTAGTGAAGATGAAGTCCAGTGTATTCTCCAATCTTGTGGGTTCTATTATTTGCTGGTTTAATTAAGGTGAACTTGGTGCAGAGATTTAAAAGCTCGTGTGTGCGCGAGTTTTCATCTGCGCTGCCTCCTGGTGTTATCTCTGCTACCACATTATTTGCTACATTCCTCCTGTGACAGCCTCAGACATAATTCTGCGTGTTCTATTGGTTAGAAAATTAAAAATCCATCTGCTCATTAAACACAGAACCAACACTATCACCACAAGCAACACTATCACCACAAGCAACACTATCACCACAAGCAACACTACCATTATAACACTGCTCACAGAGTAAAACACTGCTTTTCTCCTCGCTGGCGACTTCATAAGGACCGAATCATACCAAACTTTTCAGTGCTTTGCTTATCTCTTTAACAGTTAAGATTCTCCCTCACCCCCCTCCCGGAACACACGTCACACCACTATCGCTAACCTCCCCCAACATTGCCACATAACCACTACAGTGCACTACACTACAAATTACCATACAGAACCACTACAATACTGCTTCACAACTTTCTTCAACACTCATTTACTCTTTCCCGGCCCTGTGTGTACTAGAGTGTGGGGGGGGGATAAGAAGTTAGGTTAGTCAGGAAACAGGACAATGTTTCCTGACGCTGGTCTTAGGTATATGACGACCCGCCAATGGAGCTTTTGGACATCTAACCGAGGCCTTCCACTGAATTACCGGTTCATCCCTTTAATTAAAAAAATATTACTGAGATGGGGGAGGGCGAGTGTGGCACTGAACTACCGAGTGTCCCAACACATTTACACTACAGGATATGACAAAATAACTTCATTATTAATAAGATACTGAAAGTAGTTTTGAAATTTGAAGACCAATTTCACCATATAGATCACTCAGCACTCCTGGCAATAAATACAACGCAAGAAAATACAGATAATTAAGAAAATCTTCCGCTAAGGATAACACACAAACTACCACAAAGTTACAATAACCAGACACCCCGGTAATTATAAAAAAAAAAAAAAACATGAAAACGCCAAAGCCGAGGCTGTGGGCAAGCAATCAGCTAGAAGCTACAGTGGTGGGAAAGAGGAGCTAGGGGGTGTCCCAAGGTATAGTTGTCAGCCTATGATTATCAGTTTTGGTAAAAAAAAATTTGGTATGGTCTCATTTGGAAAGTTCTCATTGAGAACTTTCAAAACAAGGGAAATAATGCCGATGGTGACACTCTTCAAATCGCTAGTGCTCCCTCACTTAGAATACTGCTCTGTGCTGACGGCCCCGTTCAGGGCAGGAGAAATATCAGAGCTGGAACAAATTCAGAGATCGTTTACGGCTCACATTGAGCCATTGAAACATCTAAATTATTGGGAACGCCTTCAAGTCTTGAACATGTACTCATTGGAGCGGAGGAGAGAGAGATACATGATAATATATACTTGGAAAGTACTTGAGGGCCTGGTCCCAAATCTGCACACTGCCATAACATACTGGAGTGAGAGATATGGGAGAAAGTGTAAAATAAACCCAGTGAGGAGCAGGGGTGCGGTGGGGACAATACGGGAGCACTGTATTAACATCCGGGGTCCCAGACTATTCAACATCTTACCAGAAGATATCCGAAACATCGCTGGAACCAGTGTAGAAGCCTTCAAGAGGAAACTGGACAAGTATCTTCATCGGGTGCCAGATCAACCAGGCTGTGATGGATATGTGGGGCAGCGGGCCTCCAGCAGCAACAGCCTGGTTGACCAGGCAAGCACCAGACGAGCCTGGCCCATGGCCGGGCTCAGAGAGTAGATACTCTCGAAACTCTTCAAAGGTATATCAAAGGTAAAGGTATATCATCACTAAGGGGTGGATATGGGCGAAGATGTGCGCGCCTGTTTCTTACTTGACAAAGATTCACCTCAAAGTGACGCTGATAGTGTATTATAAATAGTGTATCCACATTATCAATACACTAGATGAATTGACGACTATAAAACTAATATACGAAATGATTAAACTGTGTAATTATTATACAGACGAAGTGTTATACTGACGTGTGTTACGTGGTCTCATACTGATGTGTTCATGCTGCATTATGTTAGCTTACCATTTTCTGTTAATAATAATAATAATAATTTTATTTACTACAAGTACATACACATGGTATACAGGCAGAGCTGACATCAATGACATACTACTATATATAAAGCCCTTTGTTATGCTGAGCATTTAGGGCAAATTAGGTCAGTGTCCCAGAATGCGACCCACACCAGTCGACTAACACCCAGGTACCCATTTTACTGATGGGTGAACATAGACAACAGGTGTAAAGACACCCAATGTTTCTACCATTTTCTTACAAGGTTCTAAACGTTAATTTCTTAAAGTATACCCATTACAAGTTAAGTTGAGGGTTAGTGAGTGAGCAGTGAGAGGTGTAGTTGTATACTGTGAGCAGTGAGAGGTGTAGTTGTATACTGTGAGCAGTGAGAGGTGATGTATAGTGAGTGTAAGTGCGGGGTGCCACACTTGCTGTACTGAGGATTTAACAGAAGACAAGAGTTTCCGGTGTTTGTAAAGCATCTATCTCCCCAAGCTGACAACACACCGCTCCCCTTCCCCCCTCACTCCTGATAACACGAGGGGGAGGTGACAAGACCCATACCCCAGCAGGGAACATTTACTGTATTGTTACATCCATTCCCCCCCCCCCTTATCCTTCTCTTTCCTCTGCCTCGTATGTATAATTTCTCTTGTACTCTCTCTGGGATGATAAATATCATCAAAAATTTCATTTCTTCTGTGTATGAGATAAGTTGTCCTGAGAGATGGCAATTCCCAAGCAATATCAACTTCAGCTATGCTGTAAGAAAACCTCTGAAGCTGCCGTAGCTGATGAACCCTTGCTGGAAAACTTGACAATATCCTCATTACCCTACCGAAGTCTCCCAGCTCAGGATGACAAGTTTCAACACCTTGTATGAGCCCCATCCTGTGTGATGGAATATAACAGGGAGAGCTACATAGTGGAAATAAAGCCATCATACAGACTGGTATATCCCTTCAATACACCTTTGATGAGTTTCCAGAGTTCTTCCTATTCCCTGAGCCTGGCCTTGGGTCAGGGTATTGCGGTGGCCCACATACTCATCACAGCCTGGTTGTTCCAGTACTTATTGAAGATACTTGTCCAGTTTCCTTTTAAAGACCTCTACACTTGTCCAAGCAGTGTTTGTGATATCTTCTGGTAAGATGTTGAACAGGCTGGGACCACAGATGTTGAGGCAATGTTCTCTTCTTGTGCCCACGGTGCCCCTTTGATATACTTTACCTTTGAAGAGTTTCGAGAGTATCTACTCTCTGAGCCCGGCCATGGACCAGGCTCGTCTGGTGCTTGCCTGGTCAACCAGGCTGTTGCTGCTGGAGGCCCGCTGCCCCACATATCCATTACAGCCTGGTTGATCTGGCACCCGATGAAGATACTTGTCCAGTTTCCTATTGAAGGCTTCTACACTGGTTCCAGCGATGTTTCGGATATCTTCTGGTAAGATGTTGAATAGTCTGGGACCCCGGATGTTAATACAGTGCTCCCGTATTGTCCCCACCGCACCCCTGCTCCTCACTGGGTTTATTTTACACTTTCTCCCATATCTCTCACTCCAGTATGTTGTTATGGCAGTGTGCAGATTTGGGACCAGGCCCTCAAGTACTTTCCAAGTATATATTATCATGTATCTCTCTCCTCCGCTCCAATGAGTACATGTTCAAGACTTGAAGGCGTTCCCAATAATTTAGATGTTTCAATGGTTCAATGTGAGCCGTAAACGATCTCTGAATTTGTTCCAGCTCTGATATTTCTCCTGCCCTGAACGGGGCCGTCAGCACAGAGCAGTATTCTAAGTGAGGGAGCACTAGAGTTTTGAAGAGTGTCACCATCGGCATTATTTCCCTTGTTTTGAAAGTTCTCAATACCCACCCCGTCATCTTCCTGGCTGTTGTGATCTTTGTCTTGTTATGGTCTTTAAAAGAGATCAGCAGACATAATTATTCCCAAGTCCTTAACGTGTTCCTTTCGTTCTATGTGATGACCCTCTTGCGTTTTGTATATAGTGTTCCTTTTGAGTTCTTCATTTTTTCCATACCTAAGCAGCTGAAACTTATCACCATTGAACGTCATGTTGTTCTCCACTGCCCACTGAAAGACCCTGCTTATGTCCTGTAATTTTTCAGTGTCTTCTACCGTAGTGACTTTCATGTTTATTTTAGTGTCATCTGCAAATGATGATACAAAAGTGTGCTGGGTGTTTTTATCTATGTCTGCTATGAGGATGAGAAACAGCAGAGGTGCCAGGACAGTGCCTTGGGGCACTGAGCTTTTGACCTCGCTGATGCTGGATCTTGCCCTGTTCACTACTACTTTGTGTTCTGTGTGTTAGGAACTCAAATATCCATCTGCCTACCTTCCCAGTAATGTCTATGGCCCTCATTTTGTGCGCTATCACTCCATGATCGCATTTGTCAAACGCCTTTGCAAAATCTGTGTAAATCACATCTGCGTTTTGGTCGTCCTCCAATGCCTCCGTAATTCTGTCATAATGGTTCAGCAGCTGTGACAGGCATGATCGACCCGCTCTAAAGCCATGCTGGTTCGGGTTATGTTGGTTGTGCTGGTCCATGAACTTTGTAATCTGCCGTCTCGTCACTCTTTCAAAGATTTTTATGATGTGAGAAGTGAGGGCTACTGGTCTGTAATTTTTAGCTAGTGCTCTACTACCTCCCTTATGCAAAGGAGCTATGTCTGCACTCTTTAAGGCCTCCGGTATTTCACCTAGATCTAAGCTCTTTCTCCAAAGAATACTAAGGGCTCTTGCTAATGGTACTTTGCACTGCTTTATAAATAAAGCATTCCATGAATCTGGTCCAGGTGCTGAGTGAGTGGGCATGTTGTCCATTTCTTTTTCGAAATCTATGGAATTTGTACTAATGTCGGTTAGGTGGTCTGCGCGACCTTCTGCTGCTGGAGTGAAAAATATTTCTGCATTTTCTACCTTGCTGTCATTTAGTGGGTTGCTGAACACTGACTCATACTGTTCCTTTAGGATTTCACTCATTTCCTGTTCATCGTCAGTATACGAATCTCCTCTCAATAATGGCCCAATTCTACAGGTAGTTCTTAGCTTGGATTTTGCATAGGAATAGAAATATTTTGGGTTTCTTGCAATATCCTGTATGGCTCTTTGTTCCCTTTGTACTTCTTCTGTCAGGTATGACATCTTAAGTTTTTGCTCTAATTCAGTGATCTCTCGGTTAAGGCTATCTCTCCTCTGTTGCAACATATTTGTGTTTTTCAGCAATTCAGTAACCCGTTTTCTTCTCCTGTACCATCTCCTACGCTCTCTCTCTATATCTGATCTTCTGGGTTTCCTCAATGGTACGTGTTTCATACATACCTTGTATGCTTGTGTATTCAGCTTCTCTAGGCACTGGTGGGGATTTAGGGTGCTCATGTCTGATTCCCATGATATGTCTGATAGCTCTTGGTTTATTCTTTCCCAGTCAATTCTATGGTTATTAAAATTATACTTACTGAACATCCCGTCTCTAACATTAGTGCCGCAGTTCCCTAACTCTGAGTTAATACTCGTTTGAACTTCTATGATGTTATGGTCAGAGTATATTGTTTTTGTAACTGTTATGTCTCTGATTAATTCCTCGTTGTTTGTGAATATCAAATCCAGGGTATTTTCATTTCTAGTGGGATCAATTATCTGTTGGTTTAATGAGTACTTTTCACAAAGCCTCATTAGTTCCCTGCAGCACTATTCTCATGTAACTTTTTAATAAAATAAAAGGTCACATTCCCCCCCCCCCTCTTTCTCTTAATACTCCTGGACGCTGCGTCGGCATAATGTATTGTTCGAGTGGCTTACCCACCCATCCTGTGATTTACCTGTCATGTTTCGAGAGTTTTCAAACCTTTCGTCACTTAACCTGGACCTATGGCTTCTTTGCTTTGTACTGGGTCTACTTCACTTACTCCAGTAAATTATGGTATGTGTACATTTGTGACCCGGCCCTCCAGGACATGCTTGCCATGGGTTCGAGCCTCATCGTTCTGTAACTATTTCAATTGTCTTACCATTGGCATATGTTTCTCTCTTCTTCTTTTTTAAAGTTCTCATTATCCACCCATTTATTTTCCTGGTGTTCGCAGAGTTTGCTTTAAGCTCTTTGAAAACTAGGTCAGCTGACATCATTATTCCCAGGTCTTCCACACAGTTTTTGTTTTACGGGGCGACCCTCTTGTGTTTTGTATACCGTTTCTGTTTTGAGTTAATTTTTTCCATAGCTGAGCAACTGGGATTAATGCTCACTGATCATCATATCTACCGCCCACTGGAAGACTGTGTTTATATTGTCATGCAGTTTTTCGGTGTCCTCTACAGAGGCGACT
The DNA here is from genome assembly GCA_009830355.1 of Cherax destructor. Lineage (NCBI taxonomy): Eukaryota > Metazoa > Arthropoda > Malacostraca > Decapoda > Parastacidae > Cherax > Cherax destructor. Next base: position 118,509 of record WNWK01002966.1, read on the forward strand.
TTCATGCTTATTTTCGTGTAATCTGCACAGGATCGTACAAAGTTGTGGTTTGTGTTATTATCTGTGTTAAGAGGATGAGAAACAAGATTGTCGCCAGGACTGTCTTTGGGTTATGAACATAATAATAATAATAATATATAACTTGGAAAAAAAATGCTTTGATAAAACATTCCTGGAAATTTTATCTTGAATAAAAAATATATGAACATTTAAACACAGGTGTCACTTGACACGTGAAAACACGAAGCTGGAAGCAAAAGCTCCTCAGGCATCAAGGAACCTCCGATGAGGGGAGCGGCATCAAGGAACCTCCGATGAGGGGAGCGGCATCAAGGAACCTCCGATGAGGGGAGCGGCATCAAGGAACCTCCTTTGAAGAAAATGTGGTGTTCAATATAGATCAGTGTTGGGATCCTTGGTCATAATTCACTTAAACGATCAATATAAAGGAATAAAACGACAATTTTTCACCATGCATTAATAATGAAAATAATGGTGCAGCTATTTGGTCATTAACCTAAGTGGTGGAGGATACAATAACAGAGATACAAGTAACCAAGCAGTCTCTCAGGTGTTTATGAGAGCAGTGGCCACAACAGGCGTCTCCCAGCCACAGAACAGCAGTGTTCTACAAAGCGCGACCGAATATAAATCTAGCATAGTTTCTGGCAGTGGTAACAATGAGCCTGGATTAACAGCTCCCTCAACGTGAGAATACCAGGCAGTCCAGTTGACTAAAAGAAGCTTCAGCTTACATCTTAGAGGTGCACAATAAGTAGAATCAACCTGTGTTTTACTATGACGTAAAAGACAGTCATAGCACTGGCCCAACTTTATTTTTTAAATATAAATACCTTTGATATACCTTTGAAGAGTTTCGAGAGTTTATCTACTCTCTGAGTCCGGCCATGGGCCAGGCTCGTCTGGTGCTTCCCTGGTCAACCAGGCTGTTGCTGCTGGAGGCCCGCTGACCCACATATCCATCACAGCCTGGTTGATCTGGCACCTGGTGAAGATACTTGTCCAGTTTCCTCATGAAGGTTTCTACACTGGTTCCAGCAGTGTCTCGGATCTTCTGGTAGTGTCATGTGTTTACACAGTTTCGCGGAGTTGTATCAAAAACGTTTGGCAAACTGTTACCGAATAAGCCACGTGAGCAACACTGAAGGAGACGGTGACCAAAGCAGTAAGCAGTGGCTGTCATCCAGTAGAGGCGCTGGACAGTCTCGTGAAAGCTCTCTCTCTCTCTCTCTCTCTCTCTCTCTACAAGTGAACAGGGAAGGAAGAGCGACCTTAAGAACGGGGTTAGTAAAGGTCAGTCTCGCTGCTGCTGCGGCTGTCATGCACGCGCAGAAAACGTGATTTGAAAGCTCCGGAAGTTTACATTGACACTCGCTGTCTGAAGCCACTACTGTTGTCACAGTAGTTGCCCTCACAACCACTGTGGTGCCTACGGTGGACTGCATTCTGTTATTATCAACAACCTGGTTGATCAGGCTAGCAACCGGGAGGCCTGGTCTGGGACTGGACAGTGGGAGTGATGACCCCCGAAATCGTCTTCAGGTAATCACTGCTGTTGATCCAGCGGGGTATTCCAGGGATCAACGCCCCCCGCGGCCCAGTCCACGACCAGGTCTCCCGGTGGATCAGGACCTGATAGTTACTTTGATTCAATCCTAAAGGGTGTAAGGCAAAGAAAATTGGAATGAAGACTGGACACTGGGAGATGCGCTGCAGACAACGTGCGAGGAGAAAGATCAGCAAGTCAGCATTACGCCAAACATATCACCAAAGTTATATGCTATAAATCGTGATATATGCAAGACTAGTTGACCCAAGAACTGCTTTGGGAGAGCTGAACAAGAGATGCATTTATATACCACTAACGTTACGCTCATCTTGGAGTATGCAGTGCCAGCAAGGACCCCATACCTGATCAAGTTATAAAGAAACACAAGAAGAGCCAGAGATTCGTAACGAGGCTGGTACCATAACTAGGGTATGAACTGTGAAAATCGACTAAAGTATCTCAACAATGCTTAGAGGAAAACCAGGGCGCTTATGATAATGATTTACCAATTTTTCGGAAGATTAAATAGGAACATGGTGTTTGAGATGCGAGAAGAGATATCCGGGAGAGAGAGTTGGCAGCTCGAGGCGCAAATGGTTTGTAGGGATGTTAGGAAATACTTTTTCAGTCTCGGGATAGATGTTAAGTGGAATATGCTAGATAAATACAGCCGTTGCTGGAGGATAGAAAATCAACAATGGTTAAGAGCAGCAGCTTGAAGCTATAACTCAACCCCTGCAAACACAAAAAGGTTTATACACATGCACCATCATACACTGACCACCTCCACACATGCCTCTGCATACAAAGCCACATTTTAACTGTACACTTGATAACTGTCATGCAGATACATGCACACTCACCTGTAATAATACAACCTGCGTGATGTAGCAGCACACCTGCTAAATATTCACCTGGTGCCCCACACTAATACTACTCATCTCTACAACAATATTATATAAACTTTTTTAATAAGATTAAATTTACACTGCACCAACCGGTCCCATGTAATATATCAAGGTTATCTTATTGATTAAAATAAAATATCAGGAATTTTAGGCAAATACGTATCCTAAATCTGTTTACCATGTCTTCAATAAGGAACACGACAGATTCCTCAAAATAGTTCCTGATGAACCAGGTTGTGTTGCATACGTTAGGTTGCGGGTACTAACAGCTTTATCGATCAGACCAGCAACCAGTAGGCTGGTCTGGGACGGGCAGCAGGGGCGATGACCCCCAGAAGCGACTCCAGGTCTCAGGTTAAACAATTTTTATGTATATATTCAAATGTTAACCTCCTTTGGGGCCTACCCGGAGGGAATTCCGGGGGTCAACGCCCCCGTAGCCCGGTCCATAACCTGGCCTCACGGTGGATCAGGACCTGATCAACTAGGCTCTTGCTGTTGGCCACACACAATCAAACGTACAAACCACAGGCACTGACTTTAGATATCTCTAAATTTTCGTCTTTAAGACAGCTGGGGGTCTATTGGTAATATCCCTTACGTATGATGGGAGGCTGTGAACAGCCTAGGATCTCTGACACGTATTGTGTTCTCTCCGTGTAGTCACGGCACCCCTACTTCTCACTGGAGAGATGTTGCACCGTCTGCAGAGTCTTATGCATTCACAAGGAGTGATTTGTGTGTGCCTAGTTCTTAGGCCTTTTGCGTATCCACATGTTATGAGTTACCCTCCACAAGATGGATACAATGTGCACAAACTAGCAGCTTCAGCAGCAAAATCTAAAAAATCTTAAGAGTGATTTACAACGCTTGGCCCTTCTGAGGATTTTTAGCTACAGGGGCTAGAATTCTTGAGTGTCAAGCTACAACTCCTGGGCCTCTTCAAGGTGTTGATCTGCCGCTCTTGGACCTCTTAACTGGGTTGAGCTATGAAGTCTAGGTCTCTTGATGAAGGTTAGTTGCAGCTACTCTACCTTTTGAGGGTTCAGAGGTTCAACTATGCCTCTTGTGTAGGTAAAGGGATACCTCAAGGACGTCTTCGAGGGCCAACGCCCCAGAGGTCCGGTCCCAGACCTGGCCTGGTGGATCAAGGCTTGATTAACCAGGCTGTTACTGCTGGCCTCGTGCAATTAAATGAACGACCTACGGCCCGGCTGGTCAGGAACTGATTGGAGGAGTTTGTCAAGTTCCTCTTCAAAACAAAACTGGGATTATGAGATACGGGGATACCCTTCTCAGATCAGCAGCGACCGAAATTCATCTACTTGTCACCATCTTCCCTAGATACAGTATCCATTCCTTCTCTTTCGTCTCTACCCCCCCCCCCTCCCTAATCCCTGGGCCACCACTCCACATCCGGGACTTAACCTAACCCTGGAAGCTGCTAAGTAACACCAGTCTCCACCATACACCTGGAGACACCCCTGGAAGCTGCTACATAACACCAGTCTCCACCATACACCTAGAGACGTCACCTCGTGGGCGTCAGAGGACCGTCTCAAACCCGTCCCCTGCCCCTGCCTTCCCATATACACCCGTGCCCCTAAAACATCTTTGTCCCCCTCACCCCCCCCCCCACCACTCCATTCAGTCAGTCGTCCATCCGTTGGCCCATTTCCGCTCAACTCGCCACCCTTTTATGTGCACACCTGCGCATCACAATACACGCAGACATGAGTAGTACAATATCCAAGAACCTGCGCACAATACATGTAGACCTGCGCAGTACAGGGAGACCTGCGCAGTACAGGGAGACCTGCACAGTACAGGGAGACCTGCACAGTACAAGTAGACCTGCACAGTACAAGTAGACCTGCACAGTACAAGTAGACCTGCACAGTACAAGTAGACCTGCACAGTACAAGTAGACCTGCACAGTACAAGTAGACCTGCACAGTACAAGTAGACCTGCACAGTACAAGTAGACCTGCACAGTACAAGTAGACCTGCACAGTACACGTAGACCTGCACAGTACAAGTAGACCTGCACAGTACATGTAGAACTGCACCAGACAAGCCTGACCTCGGACTGGGCTCAGCGAGTGGAAAAAAAAACCACTGAACCCATCAAATGTGTACCAAAGGTAGGAAGGATGTTTCCGAGGGGTCATCGCCCCCGCCCCGAGACCAGGCCTCCTGGAAGATCAAGGCCTAATCAACCAGGCTGTTACTGCTGGTCGCATGTAGTCCAACGTACGAATCACAGCCCGGCTGGTTAGGCAACTAGTGATTGGTCGTCCCTGGCCACCTCAACGCTCAGGCAACTAGTGATTGGTCGTCCCTGGCCACCTCAACGCTCAGGCAAATAGTGATTGGTCCTCCCTGGCCACTTCAACGTTCAGGCAACAAACAAAACTGACTTAAAGGGGCAAAAAGTGACTAGCTGGAGTGTTACTGGTACCACAGGGTGGGGGAGGAGGATGGGAGGGAATAGAGGGGAGAGGAGGCAGTGGGGGAGGTGAACCTACTAGACTTACCTTCGTGTTATTGGGTCCCTGCTGGACCGAACTGGTCACAGGCGTCTACAATACACTAAAGCAAACTAAGTGCCTGGTACATGTAGTATCTGTAGTGAGATTGAGAAAATAATAATGACTTGGTCATGGACTGGGCCGCGGAGGTTAACCCCCGGAACACCCTTCAGGTGGACACACCTGAGGGAAACATGAAAAATTACGGAAAAATGGAAAAGGGCGGGTTTGATTGGGCCATTAACGAGGTATGCCTCGAAAGGAGAAAATAAAATAACATGAAGATGGAAGGCACTGTGAAGGAGACGTTCCTTAGTGGCCACACACACACACGACCTTGGGTCCTCGTCTGGCTGCTCTCCCTACCATGAAACAACAGTTGCTGCACACTTCACGGCCATCGTCTCCCTCAATTTCTTTCGTTCTATCGCATCTTCCCGAGTGTTTAATAACCTGGAGTTTACCTGGAGAGGGTTCCGGGGGTCAACGCCCTCGCGGCCCGGTCTGTGACCAGGCCTCGTGGTGATCAGGGCCTGATCAACCAGGCTGCTACTGTTGGCCGCACGCAACCCGACGTACAAACCACAGCCCGGCTGGTCAGGTACTGACTTAAGGTGCCTGTCCAGTGCCTTCTTGAAGACAGCCAGGGAACTATTGGTAATCCCCCTTTTGTATGCTGGGAGGCAGTTGAACAGCCTTGGGCCCCTGACTCTTATCGTGCTAGTGGCACCCCTGCTTTTCATTGGGGGAATGTTGCATCGTCTGCAGAGTCTTTTGCTTTCATAGGGAGTGATTTTCGGGTGCAAGTTTGGTTACTAATCCCTCTAGGATTTTCCAAGTGTATATGATCATGTATCTCTCCCGCCTGCGTTCTAGGGAGTACAGGTTGAGGAACTTCAAGCGTTCCAAGTAACTGAGGTGATTTATCGCAGTTGTGTGCCGTGAAGGTTCTCTCTACATTTTCTAGGTCAGCAATTTCGCCTGCCTTGAAAGGTGCAGTTAGTGTGCAGCAATATTCCAGCCTAGATAGAACAAGCGACCTGAAGAGTGTCATCATGGGCTTGGCATCCCTAGTTTTGAAGGTTCTCATTATCCATCCTGTAATTTTTCTAGCAGATGCGATTGATACAATGTTATGGTCTTTGAAGGTGAGATCTTCTGACATGATCACTGAGACCAATTCGGTCTTAAAGCGTCCTGGAAACTCGCTACATCCGGCAGCCTCCCTTCTTCAATCCAACTTTCGATATTCTCTCTCCAGAGACTAGAACTAAGACCGGGGCCCGGTCTTAGTCCAGGCCCGATAAATTGGAAAGGAAATATTACAAGAATAAGAACAATTAAGAAACACAGGAAAGTGAAGATAAAGTTTATAGTGAGTGTAAGCAAAAGTTTGCTTACACTCACTCCCTGGCAACAGCGTTGCCAGGGAGCACAACATTCAACAGACGTCCAGTTTCACACTCGTATGGGCGGGCACGAGGGTAGCAGCTTCTGCAGGGTTGCTGTCTGCCAGCCTACTACCTACCCACCATTGCTAATAATGCAAGGAGTGAGTGGACGGGCGGAACAAGCCTATCCCCCTGCGCGCGCATGAAGCGGGTACCCAGTAATCACACTTCGTAATTTCTTTGCCTAATCACTCCCTTCCCTTCCCCAACAGAAGACATAATAAGCAAACGATTGTTACAACACTCAATTATTTAAACACGCCAAACTAAAACGATTATTAGCGGATGTTACAATGATAACGAGAGAAAGGTGGGAGAGAGGGAGGAAGGTAAGGAGAGGGAGAAGAATGAGAAAAGAGGTTGGTTGAAGAAGAGATGGGGAGGGAGTGAAGATGAGGGAGGGGGGGGGGTAAGCGAATGGAAGAGGAAGACAAAAGGATGACGTGGAAGAGAGATTACTAGTTGACGTTTATCATCTGTACGTATCTCACGTAGTTGATTCACCTGTACACTAAACCACAACATTGTAATACCTAAAACCAACATAGTCAACTCCCAGTATACACAGAGAGAGAGACACACATCTCTTATGTTCCTCCACAACCATAATATACTTGAGATGGAATGCGAGTGTGTAACATTAATTTGTATGGTAACTCAATATGCATATCTCCTACTGTCTGTTAAGCCAATGAAGGAGGATCTGGCTGTTTTTTGAAGTGCTAGTCTTGTATCCTCAGCTATTAAGTGATGATCTAGGTCTTAACAGACCCACTCAAGGAAATCCTTACTGGTCAATAACTTCTATTTATTATGTATGATTAGTTTCAACCAAGGGAGAGATCAATAGTGTGTTTTAAAAAGGGCCAGAAGGAAGACAGGGTCTGGCCACCAGCAGCAACAACTTGGTTAACTAGGCAAACACCAGACAAGCCTGGCCCGGGGCCTCGCTGCGGGAGTAGGAAAACTCTCGAAACTCATCAAAGGTATTAATGAGGCGAGGTGAGGTAAAGCTTCAGTCCTCGTAACACTTAAGGAAATCTTCCAAGCTGGACTGTTTGTAAGTTACTTATCAGTGTAGTTCATAGTTCCATTGTTGTGTAACAAATGCTTATAATTCTCCTCCGAGTAAGTAATACATACATTACTAATGGACAATACCAATTTTTTCCCGATACTGATATCAAAACTCAGCTTTAGGGTGATACCGATACAATCAAAATTATCAGGTCTCCACCCATACTGATACTTTGGCACTCCCTTATTATACATTGCCAGTAACTGTACATTCCCCATACATCAATTATATAATTATTAGTGTAATTATTGTAGTCTCATATACTTGTATATCATTTCCTCAGTATAATTGCCTTGATATTTAAAGTACTAATTAAGTGGAGTTAAAGTGGCGTAAAGTGCTTTCAGTTGCCCCGTGGAGTTAGCACCCTCTCCTATGATAACTTTGTATTTGGTGTTCACAATATACTTTCTCCTAATCTCATACCACAGTTGTTTTCCATGAGCCCCTTTCCAGCTCTGCTGCTCTCTCACACACAACACACACACACATACAACACACAAAAAAAATCCACAACACACACACATACACTACACTTACCATTCTTGTTTTTTTAAAGCACTTCTATTAAGCAGAGGAGATAAAAGTAACACTTAAAAACAGCTGGACCTTCTTTCACTAGCTGCACACATGATGAAATTATAAAGCTTACAACACTCAAATGTCATCAAGTGGATGATACGAGTGGAGAAACATCACATCCGGTGTACACACACAGGTGTGCACATCAAGAGTGCGCATGCACACCCGCTGTGCACATCAAGAGTGCGCATGCACACCCGCTGTGCACATCAAGAGTGCGCATGCACACCCGCTGTGCACATCAAGAGTGCGCATGCACACCCGCTGTGCACATCAAGAGTGCGCATGCACACCCGCTGTGCACATCAAGAGTGCGCATGCACACCCGCTGTGCACATCAAGAGTGCGCATGCACACCCGCTGTGCACATCAAGAGTGCGCATGCACACCCGCTGTGCACATCAAGAGTGCGCATGCACACCGCTGTGCACATCAAGAGTGCGCATGCACACCGCTGTGCACATCAAGAGTGCGCATGCACACCCGCTGTGCACATCAAGAGTGCGCATGCACACCCGCTGTGCACATCAAGAGTGCGCATGCACACCCGGTGTACACATCAAGAGTGTGCATGCACACCCGCTGTGCACATCAAGAGTGCGCATGCACACCCGCTGTGCACATCAAGAGTGCGCATGCACACATGGTGTACACATCAAGAGTGCGCATGCACACCCGGTGTACACATCAAGAGTGTGCATGCACACCCGGTGTACACATCAAGAGTGTGCATGCACAAATCTTATGGGTGGGAAGAGGTGGGGTCTCTTAGGCAACTACTCAACACTTGAGGTGCAAGACTAGGGATGCTGGGTGCCAAGTGGCATTCAGGTGAGGCAGTAGCGATGCTTGTGCTGAGGCAGTAAACAGAGGAGAGAATGAAGAGCGAGAGAAGAAAGGACGGATAGCAGACTAAAAGGAGTTAAGACAGAAGAACAGAGGAGAGACTAATAAATGGAAGGAACAGTACACTGGCAGCAGCTCACTGCTACAAAAAATATGCACACTTGGACAAGCTTGATGGCCACAAGTGGCACTTGACTGCCATCACCACCACCTGGTCAAGCTGACTCTTGTTGCTGGCAGCTTGCATGCCGACGAAGGCACACTAGTACTGACTGAGGACTGTAACAACTTCCTAAGATCTTCAAGATGGTTCAGCGGAACTCATCAAAATTCACCACATATTTACACAAGATATTTCTAAAATTTAAGCGATTTGATGCTCGACTTTGGGTATAAAAAAAAAAAATTCAATTCAACTGAGTTGTCATGATGAAGGGCTCTTTGTCCAAGGAACTAGAGTTACCCTCTTCTTTAAATTAAACCTAATTACCTTTATTACTCACGCGCTGTAAAGCCCCTAAGATTCAGAGCTTCACAAGTTAATAATAATAATAATGTAATGACTGTATTGATGTTATAACCTACCATATAAGACGCACGCACACACGATCTGTAGAACAAGCCACATGGGGATGAAAATCTTTAGCTCTAGACCTTTTACACTCTGGTGAGTCGTCAGGAGCTATGTGATGTTGGAAGACAGCAACAGATATGAGGGGAAATTCTCAGAGACAAGGCAGAAGGTTTCAATGGCGGCCCATCACACATATGGCTTGTTCTGTATATTATACAAACATACATTATAAAATTTTAAGGTATATGACAGGCGGCATGAAGAGCAGAGACGAGAGGGAGGGAGGGAGGGAAAGTGTAAGGGAGGGAGGGAAGGTGTGAGGGAAGGTGTAAGAAGGAGGGAAGGTGTGAGGGAAGGTGTGAGGGAAGGTGTAAGAAGGAGGGAAGGTGTGAGGGAAGGTGTAAGAAGGAGGGAAGGTGTAAGAAGGAGGGAAGGTGTGAGGGAAGGTGTAAGGAGGGAAGGTGTAAGAAGGAGGGAAGGTGTAAGAGGGAGGGAATATACCTTTGATATACCTTTGAAGAGTTTCGAGAGTATCTACTCTCTGAGCCCGGCCATGGGCCAGGCTCGTCTGGTGCTTGCCTGGTCAACCAGGCTGTTGCTGCTGGAGGCCCGCTGCCCCACATATCCATCACAGCCTGGTTGATCTGGCACCTGGTGAAGATATTTGTCCAGTTTCCTCTTGAAGGCTTCTACACTGGTTCCAGCCGTGTTTCGGATATCTTCTGGTAAGATGTTGAATAGTCTGGGACCCCGGATGTTAATACAGTGCTCCCGTATTGTCCCCACCGCACCCCTGCTCCTCACTGGGTTTATTTTACACTTTCTCCCATATCTCTCACTCCAGTATGTTGTTATGGCAGTGTGCAGATTTGGGACCAGGCCCTCAAGTACTTTCCATGTATATATTATCATGTATCTCTCTCTCCTCCGCTCCAATGAGTACATGTTCAAGACTTGAAGGCGTTCCCAATAATTTAGATGTTTCAATGGCTCAATGTGAGCCGTAAACGATCTCTGGATTTGTTCCAGCTCTGCTATTTCTCCTGCCCTGAACGGGGCCGTCAGCACTGAGCAGTATTCTAAGTGAGGGAGCACTAGCGATTTGAATAGTGTCACCATCGGCATTATTTCCCTTGTTTTGAAAGTTCTCAATACCCACCCCGTCATCTTCCTGGCTGTTGTGATCTTTGTCTTGTTATGGTCTTTAAACGACAGATCAGCAGACATAATTATTCCCAAGTCCTTTACGTGTTCCTTTCGTTCTATGTGGTGACCCTCTTGCGTTTTGTATATAGTGTTCCTTTTGAGTTCTTCATTTTTCCATACCTAAGCAGCTGAAACTTATCACCATTGAACGTCATGTTGTTCTCCACTGCCCATTGGAAGACCTTGCTTATGTCCTCCTGTAATTTTTCAGTGTCCTCTACCGTAGTGACTTTCATGCTTATTTTAGTGTCATCTGCAAATGATGATACAAAAGTGTGCTGGGTGTTTTTATCTATGTCTGCTATGAGGATGAGAAACAGCAGAGGTGCCAGGACAGTGCCTTGGGGCACTGAGCTTTGACCTCGCTGATGCTGGATCTTGCCCTGTTCACTACTACTTTTTGTGTTCTTTGTGTTAGGAACTCAAAAAACCATCTGTCTACCTTCCCGTAATGCCTATGGCCCTCATTTTGTGCGCTATCACTCCATGATCGCATTTGTCAAACGCCTTTGCAAAATCTGTGTAAATCACATCTGCGTTTTGGTCGTCCTCCAATGCCTCCGTAATTCTGTCATAATGGTTCAGCAGCTGTGACAGGCATGATCGACCCGCTCTAAAGCCATGCTGGTTCGGGTTATGTTGGTTGTGCTGGTCCATGAACTTTGTAATCTGCCGTCTCATCACTCTTTCAAAGATTTTTATGATGTGAGAAGTGAGGGCTACTGGTCTGTAATTTTTAGCTAGTGCTCTACTACCTCCCTTATGCAAAGGAGCTATGTCTGCACTCTTTAAGGCCTCTGGAATTTCACCTAGATCTAAGCTCTTTCTCCACAGAATACTAAGGGCTCTTGCTAATGGTACTTTGCACTGCTTTATAAATAAAGCATTCCATGAATCTGGTCCAGGTGCTGAGTGAGTGGGCATGTTGGCCATTTCTTTTTCGAAATCTATGGGATTTGTACTAATGTCGGTTAGGTGGTCTGCGCAGCCTTCTGCTGGAGTGAAAATATTTCTGCATTTTCTACCTTGCTGTCATTTAGTGGGTTGCTGAACACTGACTCATACTGTTCTTTTAGAATTTCACTCATTTCCTGTTCATCGTCCGTATACGAATCTCCTCTCAATAATGGTCCAATTCTACAGGTAGTTCTTAGCTTGGATTTTGCATAGGAGTAGAAATATTTTGGGTTTCTTGCAATATCCTGTATGGCTCTTTGTTCCCTTTGTACTTCTTCTGTCAGGTATGACATCTTAAGTTTTTGTTCTAATTCCGTGATCTCTCGGTTAAGGCTATCTCTCTTCTGTTGCAACATAACTGTGTTTTTCAGCAATTCAGTAACCCGTTTTCTTCTCCTGTACCATCTCCTACGCTCTCTCTCTATATCTGATCTTCTTCGGGGTTTCCTCAATGGTACGTGTTTCATACATACCTTGTATGCTTCTGTATTCAGCTTCTCTAGGCACTGGTGGGGATTTAGGGTGCTCATGTCTGATTCCCATGATATGTCTGATAGCTCTTGGTTTATTTTTTCCCAGTCAATTCTATGGTTATTAAAATTAAACTTACTGAACATTCCGTCTCTAACATTAGTGTCGCAGTTCCCTAACCCTGAGTTAATACTAGTTTGAACTTCTATGATGTTATGATCAGAGTATATTGTTTTTGTAACTGTTATGTCTCTGATTAATTCCTCGTTGTTTGTGAATATCAAATCCAGGGTATTTTCATTTCTAGTGGGATCAATTATCTGTTGGTTTAGTGAGTACTTTTCACAAAGCCTCATTAGTTCCCTGGTATGTGCCTGTTGGGCCAGGGTGCTTCCAGGAGTTATTTCTGGTATAACATTATGGTGCCTCATCTTCCATTTTACATGAGGAGATTAAAATCTCCAAGGATTAAAATGTTTGGGGTGGGATTTTCTAGCCTATCCAGATAGCTATCTATCTTCTTTAACTGCTCTGTGAATTCCTCCGCAGTTGCTGATGGTGGTTTGTATACTAGGATAATTACTAGATTCTTATTTTCCACTTTAATGCCGAGGATTTCTACTATATCATTCGTAGCGTTCAAAACTTCTGTGCAACAGAGAGTATCTTTTATATAGAGTCCTACTCCTCCCTGTGACCTATTAATTCTATCACATCTATACATGTTATAGTTTTCTATCTGAATCTCTCCGTCCAAAACATCCCTTGTATGTGTTTCTGTAAATGCTCCAAACATGGCATTTGCTTCTGATGGGAGTCCACTAACATAACTAACTTTGTCATTTTTATTTGATTTCAGACCCTGAATATTTGCAAATATGAAGCAGGTGTTACCATTTGGGATGTTTGGTCTTTCTTTGTGTTTGGTTAGTACCACTGGTGATGTCCTACCTGGTATGGCCCCTGGTGCCCATACCCTGGTTTCTCCAGTACTGACTTTGATTGTTTATACAGCCCTGATGAGCTGGTGCCTGTCTTGTCTTGTCCCACTGTTCTGCCCATCTGTCCCCTCTGTACCATTTCCACCTTTTGTCTCTTTCTTTTATCTGGTTGTTTCTCCTTATATCTAAAAAAGATTGCTGTTCTTTTTCATTTTCCCTTTCCCTGCTTTCTCTGTATCGTACTGTTCCCTTTATATGGTGGTCTGGGCAGCTCATGTCATAACATTCTCTGGACTGTGTTGAAGCTTGACACATCACTGGATGGAAGTATCTGCACTCTTTGTTAAACCGACACTTTCCTTTCCTTAACATGTTGGCACATTTTCTGGTGTGTTTATTCCAACAATCTGTCATAAAGGCACATACCTTTAGCATAGAATTTGCATATATTTTGGCTGCCTATATTTACTGGTGTGAAGGAAGGTGTGAGGGAAGGTGTGAGAGGGAGGGAAGGTGTAAGAGAGGGAGGGAAGAAGTGTTGATACACCACCACCAGCAAGGTTACCCAGGCTGATAGACATACCATCGTAAGATACCATTATTAATGTTATCATAGAGTACCGACAACTTGATGAAGGACACGTGCGCAACACTTGCACAACACTCTTCTTCAATGAATATGGAGACAGTAGGAGTAATTTGTCGTGTATTCCAACCCGAAGAAGCCTGTTCTGCAGGCGAAACGTTTCTGTCATAAAGATACGTTTTGCTCGTCATGGGTACGATCTCTCTCAGTCTGCTGGCGATGGGTATGTTTAGCAGGGTCTGTGAGAGGCAGGGTCTGTGTGAGGCAGGGTCTGTGTGAGGCAGGGTCTGTGTGAGGCAGGGTCTGTGGAAGAATCTAAAATATTTTAAAGAAAAATTACAAAGATTTTATTGAATATAGATGAGAGGCTGTGGGAGGGATGAAGCAAGCACCTGGTGGTATGAGAGGCTGTGGGAGGGATGAAGCAAGCACCTGGTGGTATGAGAGGCTGTGGGAGGAATGAAGCACCTGGTGGTATGAGAGGCTGTGGGAGGGATGAAGCAAGCACCTGGTGGTATGAGAGGCTGTGGGAGGGATGAAGCAAGCACCTGGTGGTATGAGAGGCTGTGGGAGGAATGAAGCACCTGGTGGTATGAGAGGCTGTGGGAGGGATGAAGCAAGCACCTGGTGGTATGAGAGGTGTGAAGCAAGTACCTGGCAGGTGGTATGAGAGGCTGTGGGAGGGATGAAACAAGCACCTGGCAGGTGGTGAGGCAATAGTAGGGGGGGGGGGTGAAGTACCTGGCAGGTGGTTCAGGTAAATGTGTATAAAACACCTTCAGGTTTTCTACAATTATCTACACTGTACACCATTACCTGGAGACTGTTGATGGTGATCCTGTTGCAGGTGTCATCGTGCGGAGAAGTATGTTGTTCTTGTAGGATGATCTCACTGTGGTGGTAGCTAAGCTCGTTCGTGTAACCCACCTCCTGTTCGTAGGCATAGTTGTAGCCAAGGTCAGTCGTGTGGGCGTGGTTGTAGGGCAAGTCAGTGTGGGCGTGATTGTAGCCCAGCTCACTGACGTGGAGATGATGTGGGTGGTGGTTGTGGTGTTCATCTGGAAGGTGTTCGTGCACGCCCAGCTGGAGGCGGCTCTCATGGTGCCATGAGTGGGCGAGTGGGCGTGATCTCCGGCGCTCTATGTACGCCCGCACCCACCCACACTCGTCCACTCCCTCGTCTCCCTTCTCGCCTGGGTTGAACCAGTTGCACGTGACGCACTGAACCACCCGCCACGCCCATGCGCGGTACATGCTGCCCGCGCCCGTATGCCCACCATGCCCACACGCCCACCACACAGGCAGGTCGCGACCGGGGCTATACACCAACACTCCTGGAGGTGTCGTCAGGAGGAACGCATCCTTCTTCGTGAGAGACTCGCTTCTTGATGTTTAACCTGATGCTGGCAGCAGCAGCGAGTGTATTACAGTGTGAGCGTAACACTGGAGCACTGCACAAGTTACACTGTGTGAGCGTAACACTGGAGCACTGCACAAGTTACACTGTTGCTACTAATGCATCACCTGGACACTTTAAATTTCTGCTATACTGGTACGTTTATCCTGTCTCCAGCACAACACTGATAAATATGAAACTGGGACCTGCACGGGGGAAAATGGAAACACTGAAAGTAGCCATAACGAAGGGAGTAAGATAAGAGTCGGAAAGACTATGCCTAGTTGTTACCCTTCACGACTCTTACCAAGGAAATACTCTCTGGGGCATAATTAAGAGCGACTGACCACCCTTACCATGCTTCGTGTGCAGAGTTGTAGTTTAAAAAAGACACGTGAGCAAACACTACACATATTCCTAAGAACACGTTTCGGTTCTGGGACCTCGATCACTTCTAATATGTCTAATAAACATGTCCTAGTGTTTGCTCACATGTCTTTTTAAACCATTTTGTTAATATCTATTACCAAGGTTTATACCTACAGGCGTGAAAGGAGGTATGAAAAGACGCTTTCTCAAGGCAGTGCGCAAACCTATGATAGCAGCAGATGCTATCATAGTAGTACACCAGACTATACCATGACAACCTTCCCAAGAGAGCACCAGGAAAAAAACCTGTTGGTCAAGCAGCATAAAACAGAGGAGGTTGGGAGCTGGAGACCTACGAAGTTTTAATTTTTTATTTTACAAAATATGAGTATATGAACTAAGAAATAAAGTGGGGAAAAACAGGGTCCCAACAAAGCCACATGGTTGTTAAAGAGTAAAGAGTCATGGAGAAGCTACACAACACTAAGGACGGCACCACAAAAAAAAAAATCGACAAAAGAAATCTTGCCAGAGTGCAAAATGTTTAACATGCTGACTTCACGTACGGGTTACAACATATATGACAAAGTTAAAGGCAGTAATTATCTAGGCGTATTAGGTAATTACAACCTGCTAAAAACACTCTTAACCAACTAGCAACACACTGGCACTATGATACTCCCACCTAGCAACACACTGGCACTATGATACTCCCACCTAGCAACACACTGGCACTATGATACTCCCACCTAGCAACACACTGGCACTATGATACTCCCACCTAGCAACACACTGGCACTATGATACTCCCACCTAGCAACACACTGGCACTATGATACTCCCACCTAGCAACACACTGGCACTATGATACTCCCACCTAGCAACACACTGGCACTATGATACTCCCACCTAGCAACACACTGGCACTATGATACTCCCACCTAGCAACACTGGCACATACTCTTGCAGATTTGAGAATTTACCGTTGCACTTTGCAACCTCATTGCCAGACATGATTTACCTCTGATTTACCCGAGCCCCTTTTTTTGGGAGCTTGCGGCCCCAAAAAAAGGTCTCCCTGATGGTTCCCTGGGCTGTATTAGGGCAGTTTAAATTTTTATGGTTAAATACATGGTTTTAAAGTTTTATTTAACGCTTCCGTACTGATTAACTCGTAAGAAAATGAACGTTATAAAATGTAAATTAAGTTACAGCTAGACACAGCAGTCCCCCCTAATATACGCAGGTTACAGCCAGATACAGTGAAAAGTAGGGGTGCAGTGGGCATAATAAGGGAACACTATCAATGTTCGTGGCCCCAGACTATTTAACATCTTACAAGATATCAGAAACAAGGCCGGAACAAGTATAGAAGTCTTCAAGAGGAATCTGGACAAGTATCTTCACCAGGTGCAAGATCAATCAGGCTGTGATGGGTATATACCTTTGAAGAGTTTCGAGTTTTTCTACTCTGAGCCCGGTCATGGGCCAGAGGGCCTCCAGCAGCAGCCTGACTGACCAGTTAAGCACATACGAACCTGGTCCATGGCCGGGCTCAGAGTAGAAAAACTCTCGCAACTCATCAAAGGTATAGTTACCACTAATGTAGAGTGATTACTGCAGTGTCTAGCTGTAACCTATCAAAACAACGGTACCAACATCTTGTCTGCCATCATCACTCGTTGCTGTTTAAACGAACTTGCAGACTATGCTTATTCAACAAGAACTGTCAGAGTATGTGTGTTTTAAAACACCTTGAAAATTAGTATTGTGCGTGTATTTTATAATATATATATATATATATATATATCGCCTCCCACTAAGGTTGCGTAACCCGAAAAAGAAACACTGTCAGCGGCATTCATATGATGTAAGTTGTCGTGGCTGGCTTATTAAAGCACAACAGGTAGAACCCCGCCCCAGTCACAAGGCAAGCAGGCACCCCACACACACACACAGATATGGTGAGTGGCGGGTTATTTCAGGTGCCAGGAGCACAACTCACTGGACGCATAACAGCAACAGAGGCAGAGTCAAGAAAAGGGTCAGAAAATTTGAATTAGATGTAAACGCCAACCCCATACAGTTTTAAGAGGCCATAAGCTAACCATGAGGTGGGACTCGGAGCCAAGACTCGACCCCTTCAAACCTAATTAGAAGAGTACAGCTAGGCGAGTGCACGCACTACGTCAACAGGATACTGTCTGACATATAAATAACAGTGTCATCACAACGTTTGGATTTCACCAGCTATAACAAGCTTGGACAAGGCAACATTTCTACCTTTCCCTCGAGTTACCGTGGCAGTATTTGCACCGTGGCAACATCCCCCCGTGGCAACATCCCCCCGTGGAAGTCTTTCCATCGTGGCCAATATCACCTTTCGCCATTACAAAAGCAATGCACACTGGGCACTACAGTTGTATGTACACATGAAATGTTGTGTGCAGACGATACCAGAGCTACACCACAACAATACTCTACGAACATCTGACTTTTTACAGAGATGCAGATTAAAAAAAAATGACTTTTTTCACCTACTAGATAAATATTACAACGAACACTATAAAATGGCTAATATCCTAGTTATAACCACTGTGGTCAGAGAAAGCTGTTGCAACTCCTGCAACCCTGTTATCTACAGTGACAGCTGTTCTGGATGAACAATGAACTACCACTCAACACCAGGTGCGGATGTACAACATAAGCAACGAAAAAATAACATGATGTATAGTGGTGAAAAATATAAACTGCTTAGATAAGAAAACAGTGACAAGGAACATGCAAAATACCTGGGAATAATATATGGTGATTTATCACTTTCAGAAAAGAAAAGCAAATATACCAAAGTCCAGGAAGTTGATGGGATGAATTATAAGGCTGAACATATCAGAAGTGAACAATACAGTATATAGGGGCAGGTTACTGCTCACATTCACTCTGTGCATTAAAACTCTAAACTGCCAAAAATGCGCCAATGTACTTAGAATGTACTCTCTGAAATTGAGACCTAATACTATACACAAACTACCAAAACAACTTTAGTGAAGTGAGAGATGCCGGAGGAAGTGACAAGTAGTCAACAAGTACTGTCAATATATGTAGTCTATGACTTATTCTACTACCAGAAGATATTAAAATATATATCAGCAGTTTTCGAGAGGAAATCAAGTGCAGTCTCAAAGAGGGGCCAGATCAGTCAAGCTGTACTGGGTTATGTGGGACTTCGGGCGCAGTAGCAGTAGTATGGTTAAACAGTCAAGGTATCAACCCAGACTGAGGGTGAAGGTGGAAAAAATCCTGGAAACTGGTAACACGTATGTCACATGAGCTACGAGTGCACAAACTACCACTCAAGCAGCAAAAATACGTAAGGTGCATTGAAAATTGGGTTGAGCAAATATTCTGTTAGTGGGACGGATTGTGAAGGACCTGCCTAGTATGGGCCAACAGGCCTGCTGCAGTGTTCCTCCTTTCTTATGTTCTTATGTTCTTAGTATCAACCCCAGAGGACCACTCACACCACATGGTGCTCGGGGAGCGTGGTTTGGTTGTGGGATATGGAGGGGATAGTGCGCGCTTAAGAATGGTGGGGGAGGGGAGGTTATAGTCAGGCAACAAACAGGTAATTACACAAGCCACTACGATGCTACTTTCTATACAATATTTATACAAGAGACCTTACTGTCCCTAACACAGTGTAATACTACTACTATCAACATGTCACCTGCACCACCTCACTCATCACCTGACATTCCCCAGGGTCTTCCAATGGGCAGTGGAGAACAACATGACGTTCAATGGTGATAAGTTTCAGTTGCTTAGGTATGGAAAAAATGAAGAACTCAAAAGGAACACTATATACAAAACGCAAGAGGGTCACCACATAGAACGAAAGGAACACGTAAAGGACTTGGGAATAATTATGTCTGCTGATCTGTCGTTTAAAGACCATAACAAGACAAAGATCACAACAGCCAGGAAGATGACGGGGTGGGTATTGAGAACTTTCAAAACAAGGGAAATAATGCCGATGGTGACACTATTCAAATCGCTAGTGCTCCCCCACTTAGAATACTGCTCAGTGCTGACGGCCCCGTTCAGGGCAGGAGAAATAGCAGAGCTGGAACAAATCCAGAGATCGTTTACGGCTCACATTGAACCATTGAAACATCTAAATTATTGGGAACGCCTTCAAGTCTTGAACATGTACTCATTGGAGCGGAGGAGAGAGAGATACGTGATAATATATACCTGGAAAGTACTTGAGGGCCTGGTCCCAAATCTGCACACTGCCATAACAACATACTGGAATGAGAGATATGGGAGAAAGTGTAAAATAAACCCAGTGAGGAGCAGGGGTGCGGTGGGGACAATACGGGAGCACTGTATTAACATCCGGGGTCCCAGACTATTCAACATCTTACCAGAAGATATCCGAAACACGGCTGGAACCAGTGTAGAAGCCTTCAAGAGGAAACTGGACAAATATCTTCACCAGGTGCCAGATCAACCAGGCTGTGATGGATATGTGGGGCAGCGGGCCTCCAGCAGCAACAGCCTGGTTGACCAGGCAAGCACCAGACGAGCCTGGCCCATGGCCGGGCTCAGAGAGTAGATACTCTCGAAACTCTTCAAAGGTATATCAAAGGTCAAAGGTATATTACCAACTGTAGTAAACTACAATTGAAAGTAGCAAATGGATAACTAGCAGTTTGGTATACTGTTGTGGGTGGCATACTAGGCAAGGGATTAAATTTACCAACAGAAATAAGCCACACTGTTCGATTTTTTGGGTTACCATAAGTGAGTTACCCTCCAGGGATTAGTGATCCAAATAAATACTTATTCTTTGTGTGTGGGGGGGGGGAAGGAGCATGGGCACCCTCCCCCTCCTAGGAGGGTCTGTCAAAGGCCCTCCCAGCACACACTAGTGACCGAATGGCCTCAATGTGGAGCCATTACACTGCTAACCTTCCTTGAGACCTCAAGGACTGGTCCATATCAAACCCACTCAATAGACACGTGTGCCTACCTCCCTTATCCTCTACCACCCACTCCACTAACCCCAACACTTACCCTCGCCCCAACCAACTTACTCTCACTGTGTACCAATACATTTTACGAATTGCAAGCATTAAATAAAAAAAACCAGTGTCATGACATAAGTTCAGAAGAAGCAGTCCATCAGCTTGCTGCTGGATTGAACACAAATGAATCATCCTTCTCAACACCCTCCACCCTGGTACTGAAGGAAAACTTACACTCCACCCACCGCCGTAACGTCTGAGCCGGTATGGCTTCTGGGATTTACAACAAACATGAAAGAAATATAACAAAGAAAACGTTAAAGAAAGATGAGAAGATGAAGAGAAGAATGAGTGGTTTCTGAAGTCTCTAGTTTCCAGTAAACTTAACATCTGCTTCTGGATTTTTATTATTACATTCAAAGGGAAACATGAATCCAGAAAGGGCAAACAGCACCTGGAGAACGGCAGGTAATCAAATCGGATCCCAAGGAAATGGACAAAGGGATTATTCCAAGTCTTTGGATCATGAGCCATTGCCCAACATCAAGTCAAACTCCTCTTGAAGGGTGTTACTCCTAGAGATGTGATGATAAAGCTGTTTTTTTGTGTTGTGAAGCTGCAGGTTATATGGAGGCGCCACCACACTGCTGCTCCCATTAACACAACTCACGTGTACGTTTCCAGAGTACACACAAGTGCACGTCTCGCCTCTTAACTAAGACATCTACATTTGCACACAATACTTGTCCCAAACTACACTGTTTTTGTATTCATGGTCACGGAACGTAAAATGCAATAGTTTATCTCGCGTCAATAAGCGGAACATTACTCTACGTGATTTGTGTCTTTTACAAGGAGTTACATTTTGCAAGCACTAGAGGTGCAGCAGGCATGCACCCACTTCCTGCACAGTTAAGAAAATGATAAAATTGTGTGGTGTCAGCCGCCACTACATTCACCTTCAGTTGCAGGTAACCACCACACGACCGAGTCTTGAAGCCACACACACTATATTGCCTTCTCTACACTCCGCTATTGTGATTCACCAGTTTGTTATTTTCCACTGCAAGCACGATGTAATATTACTTGCGCAAACATGGGAGCAACTTTAAATCCATGATCCGCCATAAAGTTGCTTGTATCATCGAGGTACAGTCCCTGTTTGACCCACAAGTAACACCACCAACTATTCCTCTCACGACTACTGTCTACTTTTTTGCCCCCTTCTGTGAACTATGGTCGGGCTATGCAGGTGGTGACGGTGGGTAGTGAGGGCAAGACCACTAGCAGCACCCCAAGACATACCCAACTACAGTAAAACACTGCTAGGGGACTACCCTTTATCACTTTCACAGCCACAACAGTACCAGTCGATAGTACTAACACTCCAGTGTTCATGGCAGTAGCGGCCAGAAACAAACAATCGGTGACGAGCTAGTGGTCGAGTGGAGAGAGTAAGTCAAGAACACCAGCTACCACAACCATCCCCCACCACGGATCAGCTGATACTGAGGAGACGGTGGGGTACTCACTGCCACACAGACCCCAAGCAACACGCATACAAACAATGGTGAGACCACACACTTATACACATTCTGCATATATATATATATATATATATATATATATATATATATATATATATATATATATATATATATATATATATATATATATATATATGTCGTGCCGATTAGGTAAAACTGGTCAATTAGCAAGAAATCATCTAAAATTAAGTCCTTTCTAAAATTTTCTCTTATACGTTTAAAGATATTTTTTTCATTTATGTTAATGTAAGAATTTATAATTTTGTACCAAGAGAAACTTTGAAAACCTACCTAACCTTATTACAACAAGCGCAATTTAATTTAGCTAACCCAACTAAATATATTTTAGATACGTTAACATTAATTTAATAATAAACAAACACAATGAAATATATTTTTTCGTTATGTTCAGAATGATTTTGGCGAAATTATTGCATACACAAATTTTCACTTGTCTTATATGGCAAGAAGAGCGTTGCTATTTAAGCCAAAATCGCAAGTTTTACCTAATCGGCACGACATATAATAATATATATATATATATATATATATATATATATATATATATATATATATATATATATATATAAACTTATAAACGTACACTATACACAAATAACTTGACTATACAATTCCCTGGATCCATGTAGGTGTTTTAAGCACTGGTTCATTAACCAATTACAAAAATAGCATTTTATGACGAAGGTTTTAAATAGCGCGAGAAAAACATGACAAGGGCACATAAAAGCAAAAGCCGCCTTTCTCAACAACATGCCACGTCACTCATGACGCCAAACAAACAGCAGCCAATAGCGACAAGAGACTGGTACATGCCATTACAGAGACAACCAATCACACGCTCAGACGCCATAACCAATCATCTTTCCACCTTACGTGAATAAAAATTTGCAAATGCAGTTTGTGATTTTAGTGAACCAGTGAACCAGGTATACTGGACGATGATTGACAGCGTAGACCTGGCTGAGTGAAGCAGACAAGTAGTTAGCAGTGGTATAACTTAGATCTTGCCTTCACCTCTATAACCTCTGCACTATAATGGCGCAGAGATATCACCACCAAAATGCTAATACTACATGCAACATTGAAAATGTTAATACTGCGCGCGCGCGCATACTAACACGGAGGGAGAGAGAGAGAGAGAGAGCACGAGCACCCTGAGGAAAGAAGGGGAGGAGGGGATAGGAGGGACTAGAGAGAGGAAGACATATGCACATCAGATAAAGACCAGGGAGGTAGATGGAGGCGCATAAAAAGCAGGGAAAGAGGAAAGGCCATACTCTCTGGCTGGGAGCACCCACATGTACACTCCAGCACCCCCCCACAAACACAAGTATAAGAAAGCTTGAAGTATGATATACAACAGTAGATGGACCCGCAAATAAAAGCAAGAAAGATGAAAGAGATAAGAGGAAAGACCTGACATTATAAGCATCGTATGATAAAACTAACAAAAGCAAGATTTCCTGAGTCTTACCATGTGGAGAGGAGGCTAAGACGTTATTATTATTACCACCAAAAACACTATACCCTTATGGATCATATTAGTTAGGAAAGGGCAAGGAAAATAAAGGCAGGGAGAAGTGGTGGTTCTGGCTGATCAGAAACTACGAAACAGCAACAATAATGAGTGAAAGGTCTTAGGTCTTCAAGGTCACACACACATTAGGACCAGGTTTGGAATTTACAGTACAAAATGGAATCTGTAAAGAACATTTCATCATTATTGAAATAGGGAAGCGCTAAACCGCTAGGGGTCATCCAATGCCTAGGGAATGGAAGGCAATCAGATTCGATCCGTGGAAGGGGGAGAATAATTCCTTGGATGAAGAGCCACTCAATAGCATCAAGAGACCTTCCATCAGGGGTCCAAGAGGAACAAAAAATTGTCTTAAAGTTTGATGTTTTATATATGTTTAAAATGTTAATGTTATTTTTAAATTACTATAATGTAACGAAAAATTAAAAATAAATTTATTTCAATTTTGTTTTTTTCTTAATCACTTGGCGGGATACTGAGATGTACACACACTTCAATAATAATAATAAAGCTTTTTACTCTGTAATCTTCCCCTTCCTGCATGTTTTATGTTCGTAAATGCAGAGTCATAACTTGCACATGGAAATTATCAAAGCCTTTATTTTGTAATTGTAGTTATTGATCAGTAGTCTGTACCCAGAATCTATCAGTGTCATGACTGTGTATATGTATGTATATATATATATATATATCGTACTGAATAGGTAAAACTTGCAATTTTGGCTTAAATAGAAACGCTCTTCTTGCCGAATAAAGCAGGCGAAAATTGGTATATGCAATAATTTCGCAAAAATCATTCTGAACCTAACGAAAAAAATATATATATTCACTGTGTTTGTTTATTATTAAATTATTGTAAACTAAAATATATGTAATTGGATTAGGTAAAATTAAATTGCACTTGTTATAATAAGGTTAGGTAAGTTTTCTAAAGTTCTTTTGGTACAAAATTATTAACTTTTACATTAACATAAGTGAAAAAAATATATCTTTAAACGATATATATATATATATATATATATATATATATATATATATATATATATATATATATATATATGATGGGGTCCACCTCTGGTACAAATTGTGGGACCCATAGCCTCGGAGAAGTGGATAAAATGGCTTCAAGGAAGAATATTTGGATTTCTTCCTGATGCCATTTGAATATTCCACTTCTCCTACCACCCCATCTTTTTTTTACCAATAGGTATATTTTATTAAATAATATGGTACAAAAGATTTGAGAGATACATTGTTGATGTAAAGATGGCATATACAGTACACGAGGTGAGAGATACATGTCTAGTACATATTGTTACATGTTTGTCACTGATTATAATGCGAAAATCTCATCCAGCTCTTCCGAGCTGGGGCGCGTGCCCAGAATACAGCATGCATTACCCCTCTGAACAGCAGCGCTGAGTCGCTGGAACAGAAAACTAGCTGCCCTGGGATCCCTAGTTACCCTGTTGAGTCTTTTGCCCAGCTCCTTGAGGAACTTAGATGCACTCTTTTCCCATGAGCCAAGGGTCTCTGAGCCTATGGGAACAAACATATAATGATGGGCAAGTTCTCCATATTTTCTCGACTTCTGGGATTCCCTGAAGGTGGCAGCTGCCCCTCCTTCCTCCCTGGTGTATTGGAGATAGGTATCAGCCAAGGTAGATGCACATGTGTAGTCCCACACCACCTGCTTGCCGTCTGTCCAGGCTTGAAGGGTGATACCATCTGGACGCTTTTGGCTGCCATCAGATCTGCATAGTTGGGGTGGTTCCCTTACTGCTGGGCATCCGGCTGTTGTGAGGCTCCTCTTGATAATGTTATTAACCTCTTCATGTCTTGCAATCTTTCCCTCGGATTTACGACACACAAGACCATGGTACCCGAATCGGTCTGCTGCTTCACTGCCACAAATACACCTGTGTTCGGCGAGAATAGGGGCGGCAAGTCGAAAGGCAACACCAATGCGGATGGTCTGTGGGTCGAGGCGTGTGCCAAGGCTGGAGTTGGGAACAGCCAAAAGAAAGTCCCCTGCATGAGGAGCTCACACTGCAAGGAGGCGGGCTCTATCCTTCCCTGACACACTCTGAAGCATTGCTGAGGCTATATTCTCTACTATTGGGCCATCCCAGTGAGAATGTTTGTAGTTGTTGGGGGAAGCAGGCCTGGTTTCAGAGCCTGTTAGGTTATCCCAGATCCTGGCTCCATCAACGAACTTTTGGCCATGGATTCCAATCGTGTCCCTAAGATGTTCAGGGAGAATTGCTGCTACCAGCCCTCTGGATGCAATGCATGAAGACAGGAAAGCAGGTAGAGCAATCTGAGATGACTTGCGGACACCAATGCCTCCTAGTCTGACTGGGAGTGTAGCTTGGTCCCACTGCCCATCTTCTAGAGTAAGGTTAAGTACTTTAGTAAAGATCTGCCTCAGGATACTGTCATATTCGTGCAGTATAGGGTTATCATATGAAGGAGCACATCTTAGGAAATATGTCAACCTGGGCAGACTCAAGCATTTTGTGAGAAGGTACAAGGCATCATGGGTGTCAATATATATATAAACACAGATACCTTGAAGCAATGCTTCAAGGTATCTCAAAGTAGCAGTACGTTCACTTTTGTTCTCTGTTGCAGCAGCGTTTGGAAACATCTAATTATTATACTGGCTTTTACTTTTTAAATGCTACATCCCAGGGTACCACAGCACCTTGGCTGGAAATTTCTGGCCAAAGAACTACTGGTAGCGTATAACCCTCCAGGGAACAACACAAAACCCAGGGAGGAGTGTGAAGATAACTGAGGGATGACACATACTGGAAATAACAGTACAGAAAACACTGATATCTTAAGCAACATTATTTCTGTGAGACTTTAATGATAAGATAAAGTGACTAGAGGAACTGCAACTGACAACGGACTCCCCAATATGCAGGGACAGCAATGAAGAATTTCACGAGTTAACATAAGAAGGAAACTGAGCAAAGAAAGGATGAACCAGTAAGACTGTACCTTCTTTTCACACTGAGTGAGATCGAATTTGAACAAATCGACTATGGAGTGCCACTAGGGGGTCAAGGACAACACATTACTAAAGGAAGTGAAATGGTTAAAGGAATTAGTCGGAAGGACAACAATGAAATAATGAAACGTGGTTGCTGCAGTGCTAATATGAAAATAAAAGATCAATACCAAATAATTTATGAGGGAAGTAAGAAAAATTAGGAGAGTGCATTAAGAATGTCTGCCTCGCTCAGTCATATTCACCCTTAGGTCCTTTCTTCCTGTTTAATGTTTGAAGTTGAAATATTCGAATTCTATGATCTGTTTTGGGTCCCTCCGACCCTCTTTTATTTTCACCAAAGTTCACTTGTTGGGATTAGACTTCGCTGGACATTAAGATGACGATTATATAGCATGTCCAAATCTTCCAGTATTGTTCATATCTTACCTACAGTTACTTCCGGAGGTCACCGCCCCCGAGGCCCGGTCCCAAACCAGGCTTCCTGGTTGCTGGCCTGATCAATCAGACTGTTAGTACCTGTCGCCCACAATCCAACGTATGCACCACAACCCGGTTGATCAGAAACTTCTTTGATGAATCTGTCGGGTTTCCTCTTGAAGACAGCTAAGGGTTTATTAGTGATTCCCCTTACGTTTGGGATGCAATCCTTTTCCTTAGCCTTACATCGTGTGCAGACAGTGATATGTACAGTTGACATCAATCCCTTCTGATAGGCTCTAGTTCTTTCCCTGGCTCAGTATTTCTTCCACGTCCTCTTGCTTCCCTTTATTCCTGGTTACGGCTTCCAAACCAAGGAACTTCCATTTTATAGGATCAATCATAGATTATGCAGCACCAGCGTGGATCCTACAAGTGACCAAGCACACACACACACACACACAAGGGAACAGGTCTGCAAGTTTGCAACTCTTCATGTGGGTTAGTCACTCCTCTAAGATATTTTAGTGTGAATATTATGGAGATGACCTTCAAATATTTTCCGCACGGCCATTATCACCCCCTCCATCACTCCCTTGCTGTTTCATCAACCACCTTGCCCACTCACCTTTACTCACACCACCTTCACTTACACCTTCCTCACACCACCTTCACTCACACCTCCCTCACACCATCTTCACCAATACCTACCTCACATTTGCTTATACACCAGTTTCACCTCCGCTACCACAGCCTACCGTCACGTGGGGAACCTTCAAGGAATGTCCTACATAATCCTACACTCATCACCACTATCTCCACCTCCACAATCCAGAACACTCATCACCGCCTACCAACAACACCATCACTACAGCCATGACCACAACTACCATTTACCACCAAGACCCATCACCACCACAGCTGGTATGTGAAGCACACGTTCACCCAGTAAAAATACACGATAAATTCCATCCACGCAAATGAAAAAGTATAGTTTACACCTGATTCCAACCTCACCTGTATGTGTGCGTATGTATGTATGTATGTATGTATATATATATATATATATATATATATATATATATATATATATATATATATATATATATATATATATATATATATATATATAATATATATATATATATATATGTCGTGCCGATTAGGTAAAACTGGTCAATTAGCAAGAACTCATCTAAAATTAAGTCCTTTCTAAAATTTTCTCTTATACGTTTAAAGATATATTTTTTTAATTTATGTTAATGTAAAAATTTATAATTTTGTACCAAGAGAAACTTTGAAAACCTACCTATCCTTATTACAACAAGCGCAATTTAATTTAGCCTAACCCAACTAAATATATTTTAGAAACGTTAACATCAATTTAATAATAAACAAACACAATGAAATATATTTTTTTCGTTATGTTCAGAATGATTTTGGCGAAATTATTGCATACACAAATTTTCACTTGTCTTATATGGCAAGGTGAGCGTTGCTTTTTAAGCCAAAATAGCAAGTTTTACCTAATCGGCACGACATATATATATATATAGTGTGTGTGTAGAACCCCACATTGTTAGCGGAGAGAGAGGATAGCGTGCAGGAGGACAAGGTCACCATACACAGACCTCTCATCTGCCAAGACAGCCTCTGTCACCTACGCACCAGGTACGTGGCCACTTAAGCTCAGCAGAAAAACAAAACAAGCAAAATATCAACACCAGAATCAGCAGCAAAACAGAAAACGTACGAAAAATCCATCCTAATACTGAGTGTTTCCAAGGTTACATATTGACATGTAATGTGGACATGTTCTGATGGTTTCCCACACTTGAGTTCAACCATCGCATGGGTTTTCTTAGGAATATCTCACATGTGTTGGTACGTAATTGTAATTACTACGAACATACATTTATGTTGCTGACTTGACAATGAAGACAGGCTGGTGAAACAAGCCTTGACCTTCCAAGGCACCAAGCCCTCCAGATGTCAGGGAAGTAGGCACACTGCCCACAACTGCCTCTACAACATATCACGTGTAATTACTGCCGCAACACGAGACACCAAGAGGATGCTGGTCGCAAAAAAAAAAAAAAAAAAAAAAAGGGAACTGGACAGACAGGATTTCTAGAGATGTAATCAGTGAACAAAGCAACAGGATCTCACATCTGGTGAACATATACATAGCCTATTCAGTTATTCGTGTCCCAACCTTGAAGGCTGCTTAATACCTTATACACCACTAACGGGCTGTCTGTAACATATTTGTGATCATTTACCAGTTCTAATATCGAAACCCAACTGAGATTAGTCTAGCCTGTTTTACTGACTGACTGATTAACCAGGCTGTTGCCGCTAGCACCCCGCAAACCTAAACAACAATCACAACTTGACTAATTTGGCACTGCAGCATGTATGCCCCACTATCCTACTTGCCTCAGGGGCAACCATCTTACACGTGCCTATACGAGACAGGTGCACCTCACCTTGGTCATGCACCACTTCTAAACAAGGTAGAAGCCCCGCAAGGCAACTCATTTCTTCGATCGACCAGACTTAGTCAGAACTGTCATTTCAGAACAGCCATGTTGGTGGAGTTCAGTTACGTTACAAGAACAAGACTCTCAAGGACCTCCACTTAGCTCAACTTCACGGATATCCAGAAGACAGGCTATTACACCACACGGCGGACAGTCATCTGAACCTTCACATGACCTCGCAGGCCGGCTTGAGGCCAGGCTTCCCTGTTGACACTAGGCTGTGGACACAGCACAAAGGCAGCTCTGACCCACGCCTGGCTCCAAACTTCTACCTGATCCCTATATCCATGTTTCTTAAAAATAAGTCGAAATCAATATATTTATAATATAGGATATTAGTTCTAGAACCCAGGCAAAACAATTGCTCTTAGGTAGCAAAAACCTAACCCCTTTAGAACCCTGAGAGAGAGAGAGAGAGAGAGAGAGAGAGAGAGAGAGAGAGAGAGAGAGAGAGAGAGAGAGAGAGAGAGAGAGAGACAGACAGACAGACAGACAGACAGACAGACAGACAGACAGACAGACAGACAGACAGACAGACTTCACATTACCTTGTGGGTGGAAAGAAGGCTCTTTCTCCACAACTTCCCTAGCCCAGCCAGTTAGTATAAACACACCACACACTAAATCGGAAGTCATAAATAAACAAGGTAGGAAAATGAAGAAGCAAGTGCTAGGCAGGTGGAGGGAAAGATGGGAGAGGAGGGGGAGGGAAGAATTAACTAGCAGGAAGAAAGTGCGTAAAGGGCTATTAAAAAAAAGTAAATGGTGTTGAGAAATAGTTAATGTGTTGAACTGGGTCAGAGAGAGAGTAAATTTCACAAACAGCATATAAGAGGTGGTAGGGAAAGAAAATTCTCATACAGATCCAGGAAGAAAACTAATGAGTTATCCCTGAACTACGTGTACAGTATGTACTAGACATGTATATCTCACACCTCGTGTACTGTATGTGCCATCTTTATATCAACAATGTGTCTCTTAAATATTTTGTACTATATTATGTAATAAAATATTGCTTCAGAAAGAAATCCAAATATTCTTCCTTGAAGCCTTTTTATCCACTTCTCCGAGGCTATGGGTCCCACAATTTGCACTAGAGGTGGACCCCATTCTATATATATATATATATATATATATATATATATATATATATATATATATATATATATATATTATTAACACATCAGCCGATTCCCACCAAGGCAGGGTGGCCCGAAAAAGAAAAACTTTCATCATCATTCACACCATCACTGTCTTGCCAGAGGGGTGCTTTACACTACAGTTATAAAACTGCAACATTAACACCCCTCCATACATGGGGTCCACCTCTGGTGTAAATTGTGGGCACAGGAAACCTTGCAGAAATAAATAAAAAAAAAAGGCTTCGAGGGAAAACATTTGTTTTTTTTTCCTGAAGTGTTGTGAATATTGTACTTGTGCTACCAGGTAGCAGGTAGGTAGACCACCCCATCTTTTATAACTGCACTAATAGCTATATTTTATTAAGTAATATGGTACACAAAGCTTCTAGGACACACTGATGGTACAAAGGTGTTGATGTATACAATACATGAGACTTGAGGAGTACATTACAAATACACACGTGTATTACACACGTGTATTTGTAATAAAATACACTGCAAATATGTGGTGCAGCTGCTCAGAGCTGGGGCATGTACCCAGGATATAAGAGACAGTACCCCTCTCAAGTACCTTTGATATACCTTTGAAGAGTTTCGAGAGTATCTACTCTCTGAGCCCGGCCCTGGGCCAGGCTCGTCTGGTGCTTGCCTGGTCAACCAGGCTGTTGCTGCTGGAGGCCCGCTGCCCCACATATCCATCACAGCCTGGTTGATCTGGCACCTGGTGAAGATATTTGTCCAGTTTCCTCTTGAAGGCTTCTACACTGGTTCCAGCCGTGTTTCGGATATCTTCTGGTAAGATGTTGAATAGTCTGGGACCCCGGATGTTAATACAGTGCTCCCGTATTGTCCCCACCGCACCCCTGCTCCTCACTGGGTTTATTTTACACTTTCTCCCATATCTCTCACTCCAGTATGTTGTTATGGCAGTGTGCAGATTTGGGACCAGGCCCTCAAGTACTTTCCATGTATATATTATCATGTATCTCTCTCTCCTCCGCTCCAATGAGTACATGTTCAAGACTTGAAGGCGTTCCCAATAATTTAGATGTTTCAATGGCTCAATGTGAGCCGTAAACGATCTCTGGATTTGTTCCAGCTCTGATATTTCTCCTGCCCTGAACGGGGCCGTCAGCACTGAGCAGTATTCTAAGTGAGGGAGCACTAGCGATTTGAATAGTGTCACCATCGGCATTATTTCCCTTGTTTTGAAAGTTCTCAATACCCACCCCGTCATCTTCCTGGCTGTTGTGATCTTTGTCTTGTTATGGTCTTTAAACAACAGATCAGCAGACATAATTATTCCCAAGTCCTTTACGTGTTCCTTTCGTTCTATGTGGTGACCCTCTTGCGT
The DNA here is from genome assembly GCA_009830355.1 of Cherax destructor. Taxonomy (NCBI): domain Eukaryota; kingdom Metazoa; phylum Arthropoda; class Malacostraca; order Decapoda; family Parastacidae; genus Cherax; species Cherax destructor. The sequence continues at coordinate 150,588 of WNWK01002966.1, forward strand.
TTTGTATATAGTGTTCCTTTTGAGTTCTTCATTTTTTCCATACCTAAGCAGCTGAAACTTATCACCATTGAACGTCATGTTGTTCTCCACTGCCCATTGGAAGACCTTGCTTATGTCCTCCTGTAATTTTTCAGTGTCCTCTACCGTAGTGACTTCCATGCTTATTTTAGTGTCATCTGCAAATGATGATACAAAAGTGTGCTGGGTGTTTTTATCTATGTCTGCTATGAGGATGAGAAACAGCAGAGGCGCCAGGACAGTGCACCACTGATACTAATCATAATGATAAGTGATGATATTCATGCACCGTTTCCTTGACAACCAAGAAAGTCAGTCCTTACAGCGAAGGACTAGTGCCACACTTCCCTGGACCTCCTGTGCAGGGGGAGGGGAGAGTATATGTTTACAAAGAGTAATGCCACACCTCCCTGGCACCCCTGGTAGGGAAGGTGGCACTGTCCTTAGCCTCTTTGGTGCTGCTACACTACTGCCTGACCAGCCGGCACACTGCCACCACACAAGGACAGACTGCACCAAAGCTATTATCAACCCTGCTGTTTCTCTCTCTCTCTCTCTCTCTCTCTCTCTCTCTCTCTCTCTCTGTTCACCTAGTAATGTTTCCAGGAGCTGTGTCTTGACTATTCCCACATCTTTGCTACTAAAGAACCAGTTATGAGTCGTGGCCTCTAAGGCCCTGTCTCACCTCCTCTTGAAACTCTGGTCTGTTATTACAATTATTGTCGTCCTATCATGTGTTCTTGTTCTCTCTTACAGGCTTACCAACTCTTTCTCTTACAGGCTTACCAACTCTTTCTCTTACAGGCTTACCAACTCTTTCTCTTACAGGCTTACCAACTCTTTCTCTTACAGGCTTACCAACTCTTTCTCTTACAGGCTTACCAACTCTTTCTCTTACAGGCTTACCAACTATTTCTCTTACAGGCTTACCAACTATTTCTCTTACAGGCTTACCAACTCTTTCTCTTACAGGCTTACCAACTCTTTCTTAACTAACTCCTCAAATTCACTTATGATATCACATTTAAATCATATTTCTACACACCAAGTTGTTGTTACTGAGGTGAGCATGCAGGGGTTGAATCTTAGCTCCTGGCCCTGTTCCCCCTTCCTACAACTCAACAGTTTTTCTGGTTACAGTTTTCGTGTCCTGTCACAGTTACTCTTGACACTGTGTAATGAAAGTTTCTACAATTCCTCTTCCAGTAAATTACATTTTCCTAATATCCTTCTGACTCGTCTGGGTTTTCAGCTTCCATATACTATGCCTGTTTGGTTCTCTCCGCATTCACTCTCGACCTGAGTATCTTGCACGTCGTGATCATATCTCAACTGGTTCGTTCTTCGATCTTCTATATATGTTTAATTTAGTTCACTTAATCTTTCCTTATAGGTACCTGGAGGGTATTCCGGGGAGCAACGCCCCCGCGGCCCGGGCCATGACCAGGCCTCACTCTCTTCAGTTCACAACAAAACTTGAATAAGAACTTTTTGTAAATTTTTGCAGCTTCTGTACATGATGACGTGTGTACTCACCTAATGGTATTTCAACAGGTCGAAGCCAGACGCTTTTACCTTACTAGTGACTATTATAAAGGCAGTCTCCGGTGGTTATTTGTAGAGCCTCAACACTCTCAGCCACAGATGAAAAATCTTGTGATGTGAGGTTAGGAAATTAATCTATTATATTACAGTGACGTAATGAGAAGAAACTCTGAAGCATTGATTTGAGTAAGAATAATATGTTATATGAACCAAGCTGAGAGGAAAGAAGAGTAGGTGAGGCTGTAAATTAGGTATTGATGAAGACACTGTGTTGAGACGGGTTAGTTGAGTCTGGTCACTTGTATCTGGAGTCAGTCATGTCTCTACATGAGCTGACTCCGGGTTACCTGTGCTGAATATTGTTTTACTGAGAAGTTGTCGTCACACTAACTTACCTGCCCTTTACCAATGTCCTCATGTACCCACACACTCACCTGAGTCATCATACTGCGGGTGTGCGGAAGCAGCAACACACTCACCTGAATGATCATACTGCAGGTGTTCGGAAGCAGCAACACACTCACCTGAGTAATCATACTAACTCACCTGTTAGTTACTAGTGTCAACACGTAGCAACACGCTGCTCTCACACACTCACCTGTTAGTTACTAGTGTCAACACGTAGCAACACGCTGCTCTCACACACTCACCTGTTAGTTACTAGTGTCAACACGTAGCAACACGCTGCTCTCACACACTCACCTGAAACAAACAAAACATTAGAACACAGTTAACACTTAACAACAAATATTATAACAATACATACAGATGGTTAATTATCATAATTATTACATGGTTTACCTCATGATGATAAATTAGATGACTCGCAAAACTGCGCAACACAAAACTCCAGACATGTTTCTTATACTATGACTGTGAAGCAAAACTTTCCTTCTATTTTTTTATTATATTTTTTTAAGTTTCTCTTCCTACTCATCCGTAGTTATTCCCAGGTCTCCTGCTTTCTTTCTTTTCTCTTGCTTTTGTCTGTTCTTTGTGTGTACTCACTTGGATGTATTTATATAGGTAGATTAATAACTCGTGACTCCTCTTATTTACTATTATGGAGCAGTTTTAACGTTTCCTGGCCTCCAGACCTTCATCGTATCCACTCGACACTGTCTGCTTCCACCAACTTACTGTCTAATTTGTTTAATTTATGCACCAAACTCAGTTTTAAAAAAATAAGTACTTCCTAAAGTCCCTATGGTTCATCTGCCTCTGTAACTACCGTCTTTGTCTCCTGGCCCCCCCCCCCACCATCAACGCTAAGCAGCTATGTATTTTGTATGACATGGTCATGTTTCCCCTCCTCCTGCCCTCTTATAGAGTTCTTAGTCTGACTTCCCGTTATCTCTCTCTCTCTCTCTCTCTCTCTCTCTCTCTCTCTCTCTCTCTCTCTCTTCTCTACTTCCGAGACTGATCATTTTTTTTACGATCTTTTGAGCGTTTAGTTTCTTTATAGAGTTAGCAAGGCGCAGGTTCCAAGATGGGCCTAACCTGAGTTGTGTATAATGTTCTAAACACATCTATGTTACGGTTCTGGCTACTTCCTGAGCTGGTAGGTAGTCTCACCTCTGTTTTAACTTTCAACACTGCAGTACCAGTGTTGTTGGTAGTATCACCTCTCTGTTTTAACTTTCAACACTGCAGTACCAGTGTTGTTGGTAGTATCACCTCTCTGTTTTAACTTACAACACTGCAGTACCAGTGTTGTTGGTAGTATCACCTCTCTGTTTTAACTTTCAACACTGCAGTACCAGTGTTGTTGGTAGTATCACCTCTCTGTTTTAACTTTCAACACTGCAGTACCAATGTTGTTAGTAGTATCACCTTTCTGTTTTAACTTTACAACACTGCAGTACCAGTGTTGTTTATTTGCTCCTGTTTAATTTGCTAAGTAAATCTAAGTTAATTTAAAACAAAGATAATAGTGTTTGTGAGTGTATATGGAGCGTTTAGAAACTGACGTCGGGAACATTAACTCGGTAAAATAAGGTTAGGTTGTATATTTATTTATACAACTACGTATGGATTTGGTGGGGGGTAGTGGGGCATGAGATGCCATGCAGTGAGTGCGACCCAGTGGGTGTGTACGACACCAGATATTGTTAGTAAGTCATGCTAAATATATCCACATGCAGGTGATGACGCACTTACTATATCCAGGAGACACTGACACATCCGTGCACAAGACAGGGCAAAATGTCAACTGATTTTAATGCTTTGGTTGAAAGGCTGATACTCTTACGTACAGTAGATTGGTGGCAGTGTGAGGGTGGTATCCGGAACAGTGTTTGGCTGTGTGGGGAGGTGTAGGGGTGATATTAAGAGGCGGTGTGTGGGAAGCGATTATGGAATGGTGTTACAATATCCTCACATATACATCACATTCTTCCATAAATACGGATGTAGCAGGAGTCCGGAAGTGGAGGAGGGCTCCAGGCGTATAGGAGTCCTGGAGTGGAGGAGCAAGAGTCCTGGGGTGGAGGAGCAAGAGTCCTGGGGTGGAGGAGCAGGAGTCCTGGAGTGGAGGGGACCTGGGGTGAAGCAGGGGGTCAAGTGGTAACTATCGATCAATGCTCTCTGGCCATTAAGTGTCAAGTGGGGTTAAGTGTCTTACACAGGAATCAGAGACAATCATCTGCTATTACTGTCAGGTTGAACACCACGTATACACATATATCTGCAAGTACGTGTGCTTCAGTGCGCCTCCACGTTCATTTTCTCTTTATTCATATACCTTGGATATACTTTTCATAAATTTTCAAAGTTTTTTTTTCCAATTCTTGCAGCCCGGCCCTGTGTCAGGCTTCTATGGTGCTTATCTAGTCAATCAGGCTGTTTCTGCTGGCGGCCCGCTGACCTACATATCCATCATAGTTTGGTTGATCAGACACTTGGTGGAGATACCTATCCACTTTCCTCTTGAAAACTTCAACACTTGTTCCAGCAGTGTTCTTGATATCTTCTTGTAAGGTGTTGAACAATCTGGGACCATATGGATGTTGACAAAATATTTTCATATTGTGCCCACGGTGTCCCTACTTTTCACTGGGTTTATTATATCTCTCACTCCAGTATGTTATGGCAGTATGCCTGAAGTATACCAGTAGAGGGCTTCGGGGGTCAAGGCCCCCGCGGCCCGGTCTGTGATCAGGCTTCACGGTGGATCAGGGCCAGATCAACCAGGCTATTACTGCTGGCCGTATGCAAACTTATGTACGAGCCACAGCCCTGCTGGTCAGGTTCTGACTTTAGGTGCCTGTCCAGGGCTTTCTTCAAGACAGCCAGGGGTCTATTGGAAATCCCCCTTGTGTATGCTGGGAGGCAGTTGAACAGTCTTAGGCCCCCTGACATTTATTGTGTTCTCTCTTATCGTACTCGTGGCACCCCTGCTTTTCATTGGGGGGATGTTGCATCGCCTGCCGAGTCTTTTGCTTTCGTAGTGAGTGATTTTAGCAAACTTGGTACTAATCCCTCTTAGGATTTTCCAAGTGTATATTATGATGTTTTTTTTTTTTGCCTGCGTTCCAGGTAATACAAGTCAAGGAATGTCAACCATTCCCAGTAATTTACGTGTTTTATCGTACTTATGTGTGCCGTGAAAGTTCTCTGTACATTCCCCAGGTCAGCAATTTCACCTGCCTTGAAAGGCGCCATTAGTGTACAGCAATATTCCAGCCTAGAGATATTATTATTATAATTAAGGGGGAAATGCTAAACCCGTAGGATTATACAGCCAGCCTAAAGAGAACAAGTGATTTGAAGAGAATCATGGGCTTGGCATACCTAGTTTTTAAGGTTCTCATTATCCATCCTATCATTTTTCTAGCAGATGTGGTAGATACATTGTTGTGATCTTTGAAAGTGAGATCCTCTGATATTATCACTCCCAGGTCCTTCACATTAGTTTTTCGCTCTATTGTATACTCCGATATAGTTTTAATTTCCTAAAGTTTTCCATATCGGAGTAATTGAAATTTCTCTTCATTGGACTTCATATTGTTTTGTGCGGCCCATTTAGTTGATGTCCGCCTGGAGTCTTGCAGTGTCTTCGATGGATGACACTGTTATGCAAACGCGGGTGTCATCCGCAAAGGAAGACACGGTGCTATGGCTTACATCTCTGTTTATATCGATACAAAACTGTGGTACTGAACTTTTTACCTCGTTAATGCTGGTTTTTGCTGTTTACTATTACTCTCTGTATTCTGTCGAAAAGTTGAGTATCCAATGATCATCTTTCCCAGTTATAACTATCGTCCTCATTTTCTATGTAATCGTTTCATGATCACATCTGTCAAATCTGAGAAATCAATGTATACTGTATGAGATTTTTTGTTTTTTCTTCCAACGCCTCCGAAATTCTGTCGTAATAGTTTAGTTGTTGTGACAGGTATGATATTCCCGCTAAATGCTGGTTTGGCCTTACTGGTAGAATACAGATAACACGCAGCTGAAATAACCCTGGTGTAGTTGACAGGCATTATACCTCATAATTATCTTGTGCCTTAGCGTCTGTTTATAAATACATACCCATTTGTTTCTACATTGCGTGAGAGTAATGCTTGATTAATTTATCTAAGCAATATCAAGCTGCATATTTTACTGTTCTTAAAAAGGCAAAGTTGTAATGAGTGTGAAGGCAGCAAGGGCACAGATATGATGGGTGTTACCTAACCTTCAACCCACCTCACAGGGAGGTATCAGGTTGCTGCTCCTGGTAACAAACAGGTTCACAATGTATGCCTGGTGCTGGAGCCACACCTAGCAGGTACACTAATCTACCTTGCTAATTACCCTCGTTCACTCTTCATATATACATAAATAAAATCAGTTCATCAAGTTTTACTCCAGCGCTATCATTAATTTAATTTCGTTACACAAAACAACCCCATTGTTTATGTCGTGGGTATTTTTATGTAATTTTATATATATATATATATATATATATATATATATATATATATATATATATATATATATATATATATATATATATATATATATATATATATATATATATATATATATATATATATATATATATATATATATATATATATATATATATATATATATATATATATATATATATATATATATATATATATCAAATATATAAGAAGTATAGATGATGCAAAAGTTGAGAGAACTGGTGACGTCATTTCGATGGGACATAAATTGGCCTTGAAATTGTAAGTCATAATTTTACATCTCCCATGGCACAAATCCAATATACGTATTTATAGTGTAAAAAATGTGAAAAGGAAATCTTTCATTTATACATAATAAAACACTAACACATTAAAAAACTTGATATGCCCACTGGTCATCATGTGAGAGTAAGGTGGTCACCATGAGACATAATGCAGTGGAAACAATGTGCAGTGATTTATACCACTCTATAGTTACCAGCAGCATGGGTGGGGGTAATATCAGAATTTACACAAATTTTAAACAGTCTACCAAAAGAATTAATCATCCAGAGAAAACCGTGTCTGGTTTCGTGGCTAACTACGATAATCTTAAAAGTTGATGCTGAAACATTTTTATATTACGTATACGTAATATTGTACTATGTTTGAGTAGAACATGGTAATAATGGCAGAATTACCGTCACAATGTTAGGTAAATGGACACACATGCAACTAAGGTGACATTGTATTGTCGTTTCGCTGGAGTGCGAAACGACAAATAAACGTCACATTAGATGCATCTGTGTCCACCTACGTGAACAGAACACACTGAGTCTACCTACCTGGAGAGCTTTTACCAGAATTTTTTTTAAAGACAATTCAGTAATATTTTGTTTAACAAAACTATTTGAAAATAAAATAGTAACTCTGTCAATGGCCAATTGACATGTCGAGAAGTCTTGATAAATATGGAAGAATGACACTAGAAATATGCCTATTTTATCAAAATGTTGCTTCAATCTGCCTTCTATGACTTTATTTTCGTGATCCAGATAAAACAAGTTACAAGACGTACAATGATTGTGTACACACAACTGTAAGAATGATTGTGTACACACAACTGTAAGAGAATGATTGTGTACACACAACTGTAAGAATGATTGTGTACACACAACTGTAAGAATGATTGTGTACACAAAACTGTAAGAGAATGATTGTGTACACACAACTGTAAGAATGATTGTGTACACACAACTGTAAGAATGATTGTGTACACACAACTGTAAGAATGATTGTGTACACACAACTGTAAGAATGATTGTGTACACACAACTGTAAGAATGATTGTGTATACACAACTGTAAGAGAATGATTGTGTACACACAACTGTAAGAATGATTGTGTACACACAACTGTAAGAATGATTGTGTACACAAAACTGTAAGAGAATGATTGTGTACACACAACTGTAAGAATGATTGTGTACACACAACTGTAAGAATGATTGTGTACACACAACTGTAAGAATGATTGTGTACACACAACTGTAAAAATGATTATGTACACACAACTGTAAGAGAATAATTGTGTACACACACCAGGTTTACATCTGATGGTAAAAGAAACAAGTTCTTTCAGTGACTCTCAATATTAGGTCTTCCTAGTTTGCCTAAGTACAAAATCAATGAATATTTTAATACATTGTAATTTTTAACAATATCGTAAATTTTATTAACCTCTTCAACAATATTTGAGGATCGCAGACCAGCAAAGATTTTAAGAACATAATGTAAACATGAATATTTATAACTTATTTAAAATGAGGAGAATAATATGCACATCTGAGGGGAGGTGTGGGTGAGAGAAGGGAGAGGAGGTGTGGGTGAGAGAAGGGAGAGGAGGTGTGGGTGAGAGAAGGGAGAGGAGGTGTGGGTGAGAGAAGGGAGAGGAGGTGTGGGTGAGAGAAGGGAGAGGAGGTGTGGGTGAGAGAAGGGAGAGGTGTGGGTGAGAGAAGGGAGAGGAGGTGTGGGTGGGTGATGGTTGGGAAGGTGCGGGTTAGTGAAAGGAGAGGTGTAGGTGGGTGATGGGAGGGAAGAACCAGTATCGAGTCAATTAAACAGCTAGTGTAGTGGGAACACCTCAAAGCACTTGCACTTTTCTCTCTGGAAGAGAGAAAAGAGATATTTGATAATAGGGAGGTACCACCTCTAGAACTTTACTGGGGACCCTCATCCTCAGAGAAGACAATAAACGTACCTCAGGGAAAACTCCACGTTCTCCCCGGAGCTGTTTGAATATTTTCTTTTTCTACCACCCCCTATATTTTATATTACATGTGAACTTTATGAGTCTGGAACCCAGTTCTTTAAGGAAACAAACGTGTTGTATTTTTTCCCCATGATCCCAAGGTCTCTGATTCCACTGGGATAAACTGATACTGTTGGCTTATGTCCCTGTACTTGCCGATCTTGTACTCCTCCCTGTGATCAGCAGCTCCTCCCTGTCGCCCGACACTGTGATGGATGTAGGTGTCAGCCAGCGTCGACACACAGGTATAGTCCCATGCTAAGATAAAGGACCTGATCCCTAACCTACACACTGCTATGACAACTTAAAGCAGTGAAATATACAGGAGAAAGTTTTTTAATGACCGTAATGAAGAGGAAGGGCGCCACAGGTACACGCGTGGCCACAAGATTAAAATAAAATTTTGTTAGGATTTTTAACCACGGAGGGTTAGCCACCTAGGATAACCCAAGGAAGTCAGTGCGTCATCGAGGACTGTCTTATTTCTACCTGCCTGGAGTCTACCTGGAGGGCATTCCGGGAATCAACGCCCCCGCGGCCCGGTCCAATGGGGTCCTTAAATCTTGTCCCCCAGGATGCGACCCACACCAGTCGACTAACACCCAGGTATTTAGTGAAGGGGACAGCAGGTGCAAGGAAACACGCCCAGTGTTTTTATCCTTGCCGGGGATCGAACCACGGACACTTAGCACGTGAGGGAAGAGTTTTGCCTATCAGGCCACGGTACCATCACAAGATATCAGAAATATTGCCGGAACTGAGATATCAGTTTGGAAGACGCTGATGGACAGCATACTGCTGCAAGTGCCAGATCAAACAGGTTGTGATGGTTAAGTGGGCCTGATGGCCGCTAGCATAAACAGCTTGTTTATTTGGCGGTCAAGAGGGAAACCTGACCACAGGCTAGGCTGCGGGGGTTGAAGAGTCCTCGAAACCTGTCACAGGTAAAGAGGAAATGAGGGGAGGTGATGGAGGGTGAAGGGAGGTGATGGAAGTTGAGGGGAGGTGATGGAGGGTGAGGAGTAGTGATGGAGGGTGAAGAGGTGGGGAGGGAACATGGGAAGGTGAGGCATCAATGGTATAGCCGTGGGAACATTACCAGTAATATGAGCCCTCATACACCACTCACAACACTGCTCTAGGTATAAGCCAGTCCTCCGCCACCTTTACTGCCCGCTATTATATATATCTTTTTTTATCAAAATTAGATATATCCGCAGTGTTGTGCTTCCTTACAGTATTCTACAGTATATGACAATTACACAGTGGGAACAAAATTCATCACACAAACTCTAACCACACAATAGAGCGAGTAGTGTGAAGGACTTGTGAGTGTTATTGTTAGAGAATCTCACCTTCAAGAATCACAACAGTCTCACTATCATATCTGCGAAAAAAATAATAACCTTCAAAACAAGGGATGCCAAACCACTGATGATCCTTTTAATATCACTTGTTCTCTCTAGGCTAGAATACTGCTGCACACTTAACACCTCCATTCAAGGTAGGTGAAAGCGCAGATCTAGAGAATGTACAGAGAATCTTTACTGCACATATAAGTTCCGTCAAACACCTTAATTACTGGGAACGTTTGGAATCACTTGACCTGTACTCACTGGAGCACAGGCGAGAAATACATCATAATCTACGCCTGGAAAAATTGTCGTGTCAGTATTATATATACACTTGTGTAGTGTATCAGCATTCACCCTAGCTATACAGCTGGTCCCTTTGCGTGTGACGTCACGATACCCGCTGACGTCAGAGGCTCAGCGTATGTCCATAGCCACGCATAGGCGTACCCGCTCAGAAGTGGCAGACCTACGGCTGGACAGACGTGGCTGGGCTCTCTCCTTCACAGACCGTAAATATACCGTAACCATCCTACAAGGAGTGTCTTTGTCTACCTAAATATCTCTCCCAAGACCCACACGACAAAATCCTAGAGGGACTGGTCCTAAATCTGCACATAGAAATTACTTACTACGAAAGAAAAAGACTGGGCAGATGGTGCAACATATCCCCAGTGAAAAGTAGGGGAGCCATGAGTACACTAAGAGAAAATACAATAAGTGTCCAGAGCCCAAGACTGTTCAGCCTCTCATCATACATAAGGGGAATTATCAACAGGCCCCTGGCTGCCTTCAAGAGAGGGCTGGACAGATACCTAAAGTCAGTACCCGATCAGCCGGGCTGTGGTTTCTATGTTGGACTACGTGCGGCCAGCAGTAACAGCCTTGTTGATCAGGCCCTAATCCACCGGGAGGCCTGGTCAAGGACTGGGTCGTTGACCCAGGCAAGTAGATGCAGGATGATGCTAATACATGGTGTTGAAATCCGCCAGGCTGAGCTGGAAGACTTCAGTGGGTCAATAAGAATATCGTCAAGCATTTTAGCAAGGGTTCATCAGCTACGGGAGCTACTGTAAAATCAAAGTAGTAGTGGCAGCGGGTTCGGCTAGTACATAAATTACCAGAGATCAAATCCTTGGCGAGGCGGGACGAATAAACAAGTTTCCTAACACCTGCTTTCCCTGTTACTCACCAGTAAATATCTGGGAGTTGGTCAATAGTTGTAGGTCGCATCCTGGGGAGGTTTTAAAAAAAGCCCCAATGGAATTAAGGCAAACTGCTTGGCTTTCTTGAGTTATCCAGGGTTACTAACCCTCCTGGGTTAATTCGAATGCATTCTTCTCCACATACTTTATGAAGGTACTTATTTAGGGCGAGGCAGAGCAGATGGACGTATTTGATACGAAATGTATGCCCTCTTGGGTTTATATTTCGCGTCAGCCTCCCTTTATTTTCGCATCATGCTTGTGCTGCCATCTAGCGGGCTTAGGCCTAACTTTCAGCTCACCCCGCAGCACCCTACATGGTCCTCATTCACGCAGCAGACAGACTATAAGTAAGTTTATTCAGGTATACACAAATACAGTTATATAGATTATCATACATAGCAGCATATGTGTAAAGAGCCTAGGATAACCCAAAAAAGTCAGACTTATTTCCCCCCCCCTCTCTCTCTCTCTCTCTCTCTCTCGTAGGCTGGGGGCCCTGGCTGGTCCCCAGGGCAAGACACAGTGTGTGTATTAAGGAACAAAGTAAGACGCCGCCTCCGAAGAGGCGCCAAGTACCATAATTGTTATATTGGTGGCAGCGGTCTCCTTAGTTAAACACCTAACAGAAGAGTGGGGAGGGTAGAAAAGAATTACACACCTTTAAAGAGCACTGACTCTAAAAGTATATTCAGCACTGCATCAGGAAAACAACACACACAAACTGATTTACATCAGTTAAAACCCTGTTACGAATGTATATGCTTTCACTAACAATAAAACTTTACATAATGTCACTCACAGAAGTTTAAAAAATCCTGCACAATATTTAACAATGACATCGAGGAAGGAAGAAACAAAGTTAACCAAGGTCGTGACAGTAACCTCTATCAATGTAAGTCATGAGGAATCCTGCCTGACTGCACCTGTGGCCACTTAATTAAAATTTAAGATTCGGTCAGTAGGGAGCCACAAGGTACACAGAGCAGCAGGAGTATATGCCTCAGTGCCAATACTTATAGAAAGGTGGTCACACACCTACAGTACATACTGACAAATAATTAAGGTAGATAAAGAGTACTGTACACACCAACATCTTATGCATTAAGAACACCAAAACAAACATTATAAGTGCCCATAAGTTATGAGAAAAAAAATTGAACCTGTTGCCTGTGGTCTTATTTACATGTGAAATATTAATGTCTATCTTATGTAATGTCTACCTGTAGTGCCAGATAGTTATGAAGACATTGCCAGTAATTCAAATAACACTATCAACAATGATTGCTACACATAACAGTACGACCATTACGACTTATTTATTTAAAGCAAAGTTGATCACATCTCCAGTAATATCAAATTCAAGTTTAGAACTGAGAAATGCAATGTTAGTTACAACTGAGATCATGTTCTTAGCTGTGTATATACAGGTAAATTAGGACTTAAGAGGAACCTTATCATGACATTTTGGACCGTCTTGGAATCGTTCCAGCCACGGTATTATGACCTTTTATTGTTTATACAGGTAAATATCTGGTCATATTCGAAGACTGTGGAGACGTGCGTATCAATCAGTCTGGTGGAGGTGGTATGGTGATACCGACGAGTTGTAGGTAAAAGACACCTATGTACTGCAAGTGGCTTCTTAAGTCATAAGTGATGAGTTTGTTCTCACAGTTTATATTATGTCAGCATTGTGTTGTTGTGGCCACGGTGTTCCCGGTTGTGTCGTACCCAAGCCTTGCCACCTCAGGCTACTAGAGTAACCACTTAGCTCAACCAGCCCTCACATTGTCTACATTATTATTAACCAATTTGAAATAGAAATTTATTTGTGCCTGAGGTGAAAGTGTCAAGATATGGAAATACCAGAGATGGGAATGTGTTCTCAAAGCTCTTATTGTGTTTTGTATGATCACTTTTACGATTTCTCACACTTTCATTTTCTCACTCTCATTCAGGTCCTTTCTCACTATCATTCACACACACACACACACACACACACACACACACACACACACACACACACACACACACACACACACACACACACACACACACACAAAACTACTCGCCTGACCGGTTAAAGTCAACCTTATTAACGAAAACTGGTCAGTTCTTGACTTAACTGAATAGTTTCCCACTCCATCTTACAAACTCACTCACCTATCTATTTACCCACCTACGTATATATATCTACCTACCCAAATACTTGCCTACTTACACAACTTTCCTTCCTACCTATCCACCTGCCTGCCATTCACTATGGGCAGAAAACGAAAATTGACAGAAAACGAAAAGTCGTTTTTGCTCTCTTGTTTAGAGTATTGTTCAGTGTTGACGGGTCCATTCAGGATGTCTCAGAGCTGGAACAGATACAGACATCATTTACGGCCTGAACAGACCCAATAAAGCATTTAAATTGATGGGGACGCTGGAGCGGAGATTAAGAGATAGACATAATATATACTGTATGTGGAAAGTACTTGAGGGCCTAGTCCCAAATCTGCACACTACCATAACATACTGGAGTAAGAGATATGGAAAACATGTACAGTAACCTCCACTGAAAAGCAGGGGCGCTGGAACTGGAACAATTCACAAATAACCTAAGCTTTGGAGATGAAATTTTGTTTCGATGGGCCCAGAACCATTACCATGTCACAAATGAGTGAGAAAATTGGAGAAAAATCAGGTCGGATGAACAGAAGGCAGATGACAAGTGACAGTATTTGGTAAATTGCTCATTATATCATACACCTTTCTCACATTTTTTCAATATACTTTACGAAACGTTCAAGACTGAATACCTGCTATAAGGCGCTAGACTAGATTAAAACTGATCCAAAGCGTATATAAGTACATAGGACTGAAGACTCTGACAAAAGAACTTGTAGAGTAGAACTCTAGATATCTGTGTTAGAGGTATGTCAGCCATGCACAAGAAAATAGATGAGTAACAAATTAAGATGTAGTAAACAGTGGAAGATGCAGCAGCTAGGCATCAGTTCTATCACTCTCCTAGCTGTGCGTTTGTGTTGCAGCTGCTGCAGCTAGTATTGATCAACCCTGCCTCAGCTGCCTCTGTTGTCCTCTCTGTCCTAGTGCTGCTACTTGTAATACCTGTACTAACCATGGCACAGTTCTCACACTACGTGTACTTAATGCATCACTGTTCTCACACACTATGTGCTGCTACTTGTACTCATTGTGGCACTGTTCTCACACACTATGTGCTACTGCTTGTACTCACTGTGGCACTGTTCTCACACTACGTGTACTCAGTATATCATTGTTCTCACGCTCAATCTTCAGCTTGTTCCTACTTCACCAGACCATTAACTACTAACATCCTTTAGATACACTGGAAAATGTTTTAATTTTGCCAGCACTCACCATCTGAAATACGCAGTGTTTAATACCTAATCTGGAAGCTATGTACAGCTTCTCACTCTCTTACTCCTAACCTGTTTTCTTAAAATTTGCTCACCTGACCTGTTCTTTTAGCTTGCTTCCCACTTTTCCTCGCTCATTTGTAACATCCAGGATGAACCGAAACGTCGTCTAAGGTGTTTGCTAGTTGTCCACCGTTGCAGCCACGGTACTGTGGCTTTTATTATTCATATCTCTATTTCATGAAGAAGAAGAAAGAGCTTGAAGGAAACGAGTGGCAAGCCGAGAGAAAAAACCGAAGAGAACTGAAGAATACCTAATAAATGAAGCGGAAGAGAGTGAGATTACTTGTTGTATTCGTAATACAATGATGTACTAGTAAACCCCGGGTGTATATAAGCAGAGAATAACTCAAAGTATATATATATATATATATATATATATATATATATATATATATATATATATATATATATATAACTTTCACTGCATACTCTTAGCTATAAATATTCCTATACAGTTTAAGATGTAATAAAAGTTTATTAACCGCAGCATCAACATGTGTAACAACGAAAATAAATATAAATCACAACATTAATTTTATGTGTGTAATATACCATATAGAAATAAAAAAAAACATACATGTTACAGCATCGGGACTGAAGAGAAAAATGAGTGGTGATCGTTTTCAGTTTTCAAAAATTTATGTATAAATCATATTTTCTGAGATATACAAGGAACCAAGTTTCTATATTTTTTTAATACGGTCAGCATAATTTGAAGGTACAGAAACTCCTCTGTATTATGATAACTTCAAAAATGAAGCTGGGGGCTAAGTGTGGCTCCTAAATAATATCATAGTTAGTCATAAATCTAAAAAAGAAAACGATCACCATCCATTTTCTTTTACAGCCTGGATCTTATAGGCATAACTATGCCAATGTGATCTTCATATTGCTACCTGTAGCCCATAAGTCCACCTACGAGTCACAAACTGGACCTCTTACTACACTCTGTTATACATGACTATCATAAAAGACCAAAGTTTGCGGAAGGCTGTAATGTGTGTGGATACAATATACAATATTATTGACCTAAGGAAAGCTTTCGACACAGTAAACAACGGCATCCTACTCCACAAACTTGACCACTATGGAATAAGAGGTCATGCACTTGCATACTTCAAATCCTACCTCACTGATAGGTATCAGTATGTCACCATTAAAGACATCCTCCACGACACGACCACTTGACACCGGAGTACCGCAGGGAAGTGTCCTTGGTGCCCTGCTCTTCCTCTTATACATCAATGATCTTCCTAATGTATCACAACACCTGAAACCAATACTCTTTGCTGACGACACAACTTATGTCATCTCCCACCCAAATCTTGCCACGCTCAACACCATTGTTAACGACGAATTAATAAAAATATCAACATGGATGACAGCCAATAAACTTACACTCAACACTGATAAGACCTTCTATATTATGTTTGGCAACAGAGCAGGTGATTCACAATTAAACATTAAGATCAACACTACTCCTATTGCTAAACATAATGAGGGCAAATTCCTGGGCCTTCACCTTGACAGCAGCCTGAAATTCAGCACCCATATCCAACACATAACAAAGAAAGTGTCCAAAACTGTGGGGATCCTCTCTAAGATACGGTATTATGTACCACAATCAGCCCTACTCACACTATACTATTCACTCATCTATCCCTACCTCACATATGCCATTTGTGCATGGGGATCAACTGCAATTACCCACCTAAAGCCAATAATAACCCAACAAAAAGCCGCAGTAAGAATTATCACGCAATCCAACGCTAGGCAGCACCCCCCCCCATCCTCTCTTCAAAGACCTAAACCTACTCACTGTTCAGAACATCCATACTTACTACTCTGCTATCTACATTTATAGAACCATAAATTCCAACTTTAACCCTGAGCTAAAACACTTTCTTGACAGTTGTGACAGGACCCATAGACATAATACCAGACTTAAACATCTCTTTGACATTCCCCGTGTCCGACTAAATTTATACAAAAATTCAATGCGCATAAAAGGGCCTAAAATCTGGTACTCCCTGCCTGAAAACTCTAGAACTGCAGACACACCTCCATTTTCAAAAGCATCGTTAAGAAACATCTTATCTCACTTACGCACCCAACCGGTAGCTAACCACATGAAAACTACTGTAATCTTGCACTTATCCACAGCAAAATACACTTATTGAAATCTGTGATTCCCCTTAATTTGCACATGACTAACCAAAATTCTAATACAACTATTGCTTCATAATTCTTAAGCTAGTCATAAGTTTGCCTAAGACACCCCAATATAGAAACGGTATTATACCAATACATCACCTTTACCATTAACACCTTTACCATTAATATATAAACTAATTGTTAAATTCTTAAATGTTTGAATTTCAGTACCTCAATTTTGTAAACCTAGTTAATCACTACAATGACCTAACCTTAATATCAGTATAATCATTGTGTCACTATTGAGTAAGACCTATCATAAGACTGTCTGAAAAGCCTAGGCATACCTAGGCATATTATTGGCCATCTTGTAATATCTACTTCATAAAATGTATAATAATATAAGTACACCCCACTTTGTATATTACTAGAAATAAAGAATTTGAATTTGAATATGTATTTACCCAGGACAACAAACACTAAGCATCCCATCCTTACGATTTCGTGAGTCGTGATCTTCATGATTTACCCCCTCCACCTCCAAACACGCACCTGTTTGAAATTATCTTACCCTATATATAAGAGGGCCCCTTAACATGAGAGGTTCCATTAACCTTAATGTTAGGGTGTTCCTTAAGGTAGTGATACAAGTGGATGATTACCTTGCGGGGCGGCGTGGAGTAGCGGTGGGAGTGACAGGGGCAATCATGGTGGTGGAGGCCGCAGAAGGCATCCTCGTCCTCGTCATCCTCGAAGGCTGAGGGCGGGGGTAAAAGGCGCGGGTGAAGGCGTGGGCGTGAGCGCTTCCAGATGGAGACTGCGTAACCCAGGAGCGCCTCAGCCAGGCCGCGCTGCACGGCAGCCCACGCCACACGGTACATGTCCAGCTGGCACTCAGTGGGACTAGTGTATCCCGCCACACTCTACATGGTGGATCACACTATACACCGTGGGCCGCACTCTCTGTCCGCCCAAACACTCTACATCGTGGGCCCCACACTATAAACTGTGGACCACACACTGTCAGCCCAGACACTCTACATAGTGGGCCTAACACTATACACTGTGGGTAACACTCAACACGATGGGCCACACGCACTACAGGGCGGGACATTCACACCCTCTCACCCATCCAATACTAACACAATCTTCAGTATTCCTTCTTTTGTTACAAAAATTATTTAACAGTTCTTATATTGATAAATCTTTTCTCATAGATATTTAGTCAATAGTTCTGAGCGGATCAATAAAGGCAGCCATAATAAACTTAACAACGATTCTTAAACACGCTGTATGCCTAAGTGCACCACCACTACACCTGTGTGTACCTGCAAGAGAAGTCCACACCTGTATCAGTTATTGGTGTGCGGGAGACAGTGACATGTGTAGCAGTGGACCTCTTTCACCAGCATTATAGTGGAGTTCGGCCATTTCCCAGATTCCTTGCACTAGCCAGCCACGATGTAAATACCTCGTGCTCTAATAATATAAATGTCCACTTCAACGAGACGCTTTTTCCTCTTCTAAATTATTAATCAATTTACAGCTCCTTATCCAGCACTCGACTTAATGAACACCTGCAACACCCTCACCCTTCCTGTATATCCCTACACAGGCACCCACATTGCGCTTACACGAATACCTGTGACCCATTTTGGGAGGTTTACTACTCCCGGAGCTCAGTATGTTACTAAACTTTCCTGTTTACTGTATGACCAATCAGATTATTGCTACCTGTAGCCCATAAGTCCACCTACGCGTCACAAACTGGACCTCTACACTCTGTTATACACGACTATCATAAAAGATCAAGGTTTGCGGAAGGCTGTAATGTGTGTGGATACAATATCTAGGATGCTTGTATTTACCCAGGACAACAAACACTAAGCATCCCATCCTTACATTCATTACCTCTCATCCACTCTGGATCCAGGCTCCTCCACTCCATCCTCCCCTCCCTCACTCGACCTTACTTTGATAAAAAATAAAGCTGATGTAATATATACAGCCTTTGCGAAATCGTTCGACAAATGTGTTCATGGTGTAATAGAACACGCAATGCTTGCATAAGAAATAAATGAAAAAATGTGCGCATGTATCTTCAAAGAGTAAATCAAAAAGGAAAAACAAGAGGGCTCACTAACGATCAGCTGTTCCACAAGGCACAGTGTACGCCCCATTTTTTTCCTTAGTCTCATATTTGCATACACAAAGATACAAATCATAGCATTGTATTATCTTTTTTTCAGAATGCAATAAAATTTGTATGAAACTGATATCCATTGACATCACATCAAACTGCAAGATTATGTAAACTAGGTCTTCCAGTGAGACAAAAAGCACATAACTCTGATGAGTTCCCAGAGTTTTTTTCTACTCCCAGAACCTGGCATTGGGCCGGCTTGTCTGGTGCTTGCCTGGTCGATCAGGCTGTTGCTGGCCTGATGACTAACAAATCCATCACAACCTTTTATGATGCCTGACGTTAGTGTTCTAGTCTGTAAATTTTTACCAATGTTCTACTGCCTAATTTATGCAAAGGAGTTATGCCTACACTGTTTAAGTCTTCTGATATTTCAACAGTATATAAGTTTCTTTCTGCAAAAAAATACCAAGTGCTCGGATTAGTAGTATTTTGCATTTCTTTATAAATTAGGAACTCCAATAATCCAGCCCTGGTGTTACATGTACGGGCATATTTTCAAAATTCTATGAGACTTGTGCTTATGTCAGATATATGATATGCAGGGAATATAGAAGTAATGAATAAATTACTTCTATCCTCCACTCTAATTTCAGATACTCTAGTACGAAAGGTTTAAAAAAATAACTACTGAAACAACACAAAACGTAATCAAACCATTCATTAAAACGGAAGAGAACTTTAAGGGAATAACACTGATCACCACAGTGTTCCCCTCACAACTGCAATATAAATAAAAGACTTGATAATAATAACCTTTAAACCAAAATAAGTTAAAGCGATGCTGATATACTTTAATTGCTACCATCCCGGCGCCAGGTAACCCCCTCTCCAAGGCATCTCTTCAACACACAACATCGGCGCCAAGCACCTCCACCCCCCACCCTGGCACTATACACCCCCTCACCCCACCCTGGCGCCAAGCACCTCTCCCAACCCCCGAACCCCAGAATCAAGTCCCTCCCCACCCTCGGCACCACCACCCCATGATTACAAACACCTGTCAGATTACAAGGCTAATACCTTTAACATTACAAGCTTAACACCTGTAATAACACAAGCCTAACACTTGTAACAGTACAAGCCTAACATTTACTTTCATAACACCGTTAACAACACTTCCATAACACCTTTGACAACACTTCCATAACATCGTTGACAACACTTCCATAACACCGTTGACAACACTTCCATAACACCGTTAACAACACTTTCATAACACCGTTAACAACACTTCCATAACACTGTTAATAACACTTCCATAACACCGTTAACAACACTTCCATAACACCGTTAACAACACTTACATTTATCGCACTAACGTATAAATTTGGTTATCACGTTTTCTTGCGTGAGTGGGGGAGGGGGGGGGGTTAAAGTAGGCGCAGGTGAAGGGGAATTGAGAGGGGGTGCACGTGAAGGAGAGAGAGTGCACGTGAAGGAGGGAGGGAGGGAGGGGAAGGGGGTGTGGCGCAGTAAGACACCTCACAAGCCAACAAGATTAAATATATCACAACACAACCAATGTGCAGTGAGGCGCCGATATTGGCACTACTCGTCTCTCTTTCTGGGGCAAGTTAAAACTCACAGACACGTGAATTATCAAGCACTAAGTATTACGAGTTCTTTCCTATATTTATTCACACGTCTTCAAAAGCAACACACGTGCAGATGGCCTCTTACAGTAAGAGGCCTCGACAAATGTACATTTGAAGGTGCTTCAGGCTTCATACCTTTGATATACCTTTACCTTTGAAGAGTGTCGAGAGTTTCACTACTCTCGGAGCCCGGCCATGAGTCAGGCTCGTCTGGTGCTTGCCTGGTCAACCAGGCTGTTGCTGCTCAATGCCCGCTGCCCCACATATCCATCACAGCCTGGTTGATCTGGCAGTATAAATGCCTTTCACTAATCCTATAAGTGTATTACCTAGGTCATTTTCAAGCAGGTTATGGCAGAGTCAAAGATGTGAAATGATTCGATTATATCTCTAAAAAGTAATTACATCTAACAATTATAGATGCACTGTACCAATCAAGTGGCTGGGTAAATTACTCGGATAAACAAATATGGCATTAGAGGCGGGATATATTAGACTCAAACTATGATGACAAGTAGTTTCCAATATTAACTGAGTTATAACATGTACAGGACGTGGAGAGAGCGTTATCTTTTACTGTTACGACGTTTGACCTACAAAAAGCTGTCTTAAATACCTGATAAAATATATTGCAGGTAAAACATCTCCTTTGCACTACGTGCCTTTCCCACCAATTGTGGCCTGACAGTCATCATACCTCTGCAAGTTATGCTGCACACATAATACCGTTCTTCTACTCAAGACTTCCTCATTATGCGTGTTTATTCTTCGCTCGCACATATATAATATACGATAATCCTTAATCTAAGCAGAAGTAGATCATTCTCAGCAGATAGTGTTCCTTATTTTCTAGTCTTATGCTATGTATTCCCACGAGAACTTTTCTTACGCAAAATCCAGGACAAAATTCTCATGTAGTATAAGGACTTTACTTGAAGATGGAACATACACTGATGACAATAAAGAAATTTGTAAAGTACTGAAGTCACGATACAACTGTGTGTTCAGTGAACTGCTCATCACTCTGAAGGTCGAAGACCCATAACGAATTTTTCATGAATGAGACTCAGAACACTGCCAACATCTCTACAATTTTTTTATGTAGCCTGTCTTCCCAGTTGACTTTGAAGAAGCTATCGACAGCACGCCTATACATTCCGTGGAACCCCATATTCATCAAAAATTGCAAAAAAACACTATCTTGGACCATTAGTGTTCTTTGAAGAAACCCGGATACAGGTTGTCATCCCACAGTCTACAAACATACAAGGCAACATTCACGTACTGTTCTCAGTATGTTTCAAACCGCTAGCCGTGATGCCATGGACTTTAAATATTTTCAGGTCACCAGAGTTTGAACTGCTATGACGCCGCCGCTGTGACGACGCAGGCAGTCAGACTACGTGTCTGACGAGTCAGGACATCAGACTGCAGGCTGGGCTTCCTACCACCTATATTCTCAATATATTCTGTATAACTGTCTCAATGAATTATCATTCACCATCACTGCATTTAAGAACCCTTCACGACAGTGTCAGAGTATCCAGTCGCATCTAAATAGGCTGTGCCCAGGAATCTATATTTGGTTATTGAAATATAGTCCTTTACGCGAATCTCCGTAAAGACTGAGTCACCTGATTCACAAACTCGTATAGTTTCATCTTGAAGACTTCCAGTCTCACCTGCACGACTCTTCCCACAAAACACCTCTCACGTCACATTGCCTTCACCAACACTACTACACAACTCACCAAACAGTCACTGCAAGGAAGCAGACTACAATTACATTTCACCCATCCACAACAGTACACCTCACCAGTAGACACTATGTAAACCCCACCACTACACAACGTAGCTACACTATTAGTGGCCTGGAACTAAGCTCGGGCAACACCTTTACGCTAGTTATAACCCATCTCATTCAGGCAGCAGCCACTTCGTATGCCAGCTGTGAGAGAACCTGGAATGATGGGGAAGTAGCTGGGGTAAGGGGAGCCGGGAGTAGGACACGCTACTGGTAGCTGCCACCACCAGGGAGATGCTGGGCACGCTACTGGTAGCTGCCACCACCAGGGAGATGCTGGGCACGCTACTGGTAGCTGCCACCACCAGGGAGATGCTGGGCACGCTACTGTTAGCTACTAGACAAGCACCGCTTACCCTGCCTCTCACTCTGTTAAGAGTGCATGTTGTGTGTGTGATGACAGGTGCAACCTACATCCAGGAGGCCAGACCAGACAGTGTACTGCAACAAGGTGATGAAACTCCCGTAACACTTACAAGAACACACCAGATACCTCCACGTGTACCTGGCACCTCATCAACCAACACCACGTACCTCCAAGTGTTCCCGGGTACTCATCACCCCACAGCCTGGTGTGCACACTCATCCCAAGTAGCCAAAAATGCACTCACGAAAAAATTTTCCTCTTACATACCCTAAAACTGAATCGTGCCCCAGCAGAGGAAGCAGGGGCCACACCCTACACAAGGGGCCACACCCTACACAAACAGGAGCCACACAGCAGCAGGGACACACGTGCACTTGAGGTCAACGCTACAAGTACTCTCATGGTACACACAACGCCATACAGAATATTAAATGCCAGAGTTCTGACTGTCAGTAACCTTGACACACACTTGGGGCGTCCTGTGTGTTTAACTCACTCACTCACTCTCTCTCTCTCTCTCTCTCTCTCTCTCTCTCTCTCCTCAGATACAGGTTTCTAGAGCTTTTCTATTCTGGCACTCTTGCATAGGGCAAGTTCCCTGGTAGCTGCCTGATTAAGTCCATACTGCCTGCAGCCCCATGTCAATCAAACACTACCTTTGCTCAGGCATTGTATAGGTAAATGGACACATGCAGCTTAGTGAGACACTTATTAAAGCAACGTTTCGCCCACATGAAGCTTGTCAAACTTCATCTAATCGCCTTTATGCCACCTTCATTTTTCATTAGGTGAATTCTACAGTTCCTTTGGTGTCTGTCACTGCACCAAGTTATGTTTGTGTGCAGATTATTGTAGGTACCTGGCCTTCCAGTCTTACCTACGTAAACACTGTGAGATATATTTCTTCTCCCTTCAAGAGAGTACAATCCCAGTGCGTCAAGACGGTGCCAGCAACTTAGTTGTTTTACAGTCTAAGCGAGCAGTAAAAGCTCTGTATATTTTCTAGCTGAGACATCTCACCAAGCAAACAAGAGTAGCGAGGCCAGAACAGCCCTCTAAAAGAAAAAGCACAAAGGTGTTTTCAATAAAAAATAATAACGTGGTATATCATTTTCAAAGTTCTTATAATCTGCTATACAACTGTCATATTCTTAGTTATATTCTTAGCTGCACCTTGTCGGTATCACCATACCATTTTTATATTTGTTTTGTTGAACTCTCTTAGGTCACCTGACGTAAATATTGCTTTATATTTTGTTCGTTAAGTAATAATATCTGACTATATTTCGCATCGTGTACTATAAAGACTTAAAATATTTGTAGTGTGTGCGTAGGTTCTCCCGAGGCACAAGATATGTGTTGCAGCATCATCAACACATGCAGAAGACCAAGACCGAACTGTAGTTACAAGACGGAAGATCAAGCCTCCGCTACTCCTTGAGCTTCATGACCCACATATGTTTAGCTCTTCATGAAGTGTATTTTATGAGGATGAGCGTGGGTGGACAGTGTTTAACAATCAGTATCCTGGGGAGCTGAGCTTGGCACTTTACACAAACTGAATTATATTTTCTTTCCATTACTCTTTGTAATGTTTGTTAGAAATCTGAAAATTAACTTCTTTATTTTAGGTAATTTCACTTTTCATCAGCAACCACTTTGTTACATTTGTAATTTTTTTAGGGGGGGGGGGCGATAAAATTTGTTCACACAACATGTGTATTATGAGTGGTGTTCTTGCAGTGCTCCGTCACTGTCATGATATAACAGTTGCATGAGACTGAAAAATACTGTCATAAAGTTACATTGAACTGATCTGTGTAGCTCATGCCTCTCTTAAAAAAACACTCAATTAATTTGTTAAATCCCTCTGAAAGATATTAATGAAACTGAGTGAAGTTACTGGTACTCGTCTGTAGACTTGTACTGTCACCCTGCTGCATCTTTCGTGACGTGAGGCACTCTATGTCTGCCTCCCCTTATACATATACTCTCTACTCTACTTCATCTTCACCCTCATCCTGTGCACTCTCTCCCCTTTCACGCTCACCCTGCCACACCCCCTCCCCCCTCCATCATGAAGTGCACTCAACATAATGTAATAAGTGGCTTATTTAGGCCCTGGTTGTGGTTAAGTTGCGTTATTGAGATTCATTGTATGTTGTCAGGTTGCATCCACCTCAAGCAACACACACACACACACACACACACACACACACACACACACACACACACACACACGGAGGGGCCGGGTTCAATTCCCGGTGGGGCAGAAACATTTCGAAGTGTTTCCTTACATACACATACACACACACATATATACAACAGGCCTAGTGTCTAATTGACATGTGCCTAGGACAAAATGGTAACTAACACACACACGTGTGGTGGGAAGGAGAGTCGATCATGACACAGAGTCTCTTTCAACGACGTATATAAGAGCCATCATACATGATGTAGAGCCAGTAAGGAATACTGAAGATCCGCTGCTAACCCAGCAGTAATGACTTAGAAAGACCAAAAGAAATAATCTTTACAACACTTTAATAGAAGAGAGACCGGAGAGACACGAGCGTGACGTACGAGATACTAGACACAGAAGAAGAGCATGTAGACTGGTGTCGGAGTTGAGAGAAATTGGTTATAAGCAACAATGGGATACTCAAGACAGAGGAGCCACAGGGATGCTAGAGTATTTCTTTTGTTGTTATTATTTCTATGGGGCAACGCTAAACCTGTACGGCTTCTACAGTACCTAGGCAATGGTGGAAAACCAGGGTTGATCTACAGGGAAGGCCAGCTACACTTCCTTGGATCAAGGCACCTTCCCTGAAGGCTTCAGAGGGGTAGATAAGTGGTATGAGATAGATGAAGTGATGGAGGTAAACTTCATACAGAGCTTCAGTAGTAAGTATGATTCGATCTTCAGTCAGTATGACACCTCGGCGGCCAGAATGTAATGTCAAGTAAAGCCAGCGTAAGAGATCGCATCAGGAGCTGTGGATCAACCCCTGCATATAAAACCCGGTGAGGACAGGCACATTAATAATCTGGGTATTTTAAAGCGTTGTTTTCAATTCCCTGAGTGACCTTGACTCTGCCTCAATTGGTGCCTAACATTGACCAATTTACCACACACTCAATTGGTGCCAAGCTCCACACTGGCTACCTGGGCCCTGATTTACCTGTGACTTGTTTCGGGAGTTCTACTCCCGCAGTCTTGCACTAGGCTAGGCCGCCCTGTTGCTGCCTGATCAACTATGCTGTTGATGTTGGCGTCCCGCCGGCAAACATATATACGCATCATAACCTGGTTGATCTAGTACACCGCGGGGGGTAGTGATCTAGTTTCCTCTTGACGAACTTTACACTAGTTCAAAAAAATACTTCTGATATATGTGTATGATAGAGTTATTATTGAAAGAATTAAGAGCAAGACGGAGAGCAGGATAGCAGATGAACAAGGAGGCTTTAGGAAGGGTAGGGGGAGTTTAGAACAAGTGTTTACACTGAAACATACAGGTGAACAGTATTTAGATAAGGGTAAAGAGGTTTTTATGGCCTTTATGGATTTAGAAACGGAGTATGATAGGGTGGATAGGGAAAAATGAGGCAGATGTTGCAAATTTATGGAAAAGGAGGAAGATTACTGAAAGCAGTGAAGAGTTTTTACGAGGATAGTGAGGCTCAGGTTAGAGTATGTAAGAGAGAGGGAAATTATTTCCCAATAAAAATAGGCCTTAGACAGGGATGTGTGATGTCACCATGGTTGTTCAATATATTTATAGATGGAGTTGTAAGAGAAGTGAATGCTCGGGTGTTGGCAAGAGGTGTGGGGTTAAAAGATAAAGAATCTAACACCAAGTGGGAGTTGTCACAGTTGCTCTTTGCTGATGACACTGTGCTTTTGTGAATTCTGAAGAGAAGTTGCAGAGGTTGGTGGACGAGTTTGGTAGTGTGTAAAAGAAGGAAATGAAAAGTGAATATAGGAAAGTAAGGTGATGAGGATAAAAATTTAGTGTAAGCGCGCCTCTGGCAAGACAATGATGAAGTTAATGAAAGTTTTTCTTTTTCGGGCCACCCTGCCTTGGTGGGCCACCCTGCCTTGGTGGGCCACCCTGCCTTGGTGGGCCACCCTGCCTTGGTGGGCCACCCTGCCTTGGTGGGCCACCCTGCCTTGGTGGGCCACCCTGCCTTGGTGGGAAACGCCGATGTGTTAATAAACAAAAAAATCTGTTGGCAATAGATAAGCCCACAGATGCTGATACAGTGCTCTCGTATAGTGCCCCCGGTGACCCCACTTTACATTTCCTCCCACATCTCTCACTCCAGTACGTTGTTATGGTAGCTTGCATATTTGGGACTATCCCCTCCAGTATCTCCAAAGAGTACATTTCCAGTTCTTTGACAGACTCCAAGAAGTTTAAATGTTTTACTGGTGCTATGCAGGTGGTAAATGCTCTATGTATATTGTTCAGCTCTGTTATATCGCCAACTCTGAATCTGAGTTTATTTTTTCCATAGCTGAGCAACTGGGATTAATCCTCATTAAACATCATCATATCTACCGCCCACTGCAAGACTGTTTATATTGTCTTGCAGTTTTTCGGTGTCCTCTACGGAGGTGACTTTCATGCTAATTTTTGTGTCATCTACACAGGATATAAAGCTATGATTTGCGTTTTTATCTGTCTGTTACGCGAATGAAAAACAAAACAAGATTGTCGTCAGAACTGTGCCTTTGAGAAACAGTCAAGCTTACATTAACACAAGAATATACACACACAAATACATACGCACATTTGTTTATTATATATATATATATATATATATATATATATATATATATATATATATATATATATATATATATGTGTGTGTGTGTGTGTGTGTGTGTGTGTGTGTACACAAATACAAACGTACACATAAATACATATGCACACATGAGTATATACGCACACATGAACAAGTTTATTGTCACAGGAAAAATGGAAGACTGAGATCTAACGTTTCATCTTTATTTGAAACCATCTTCAAAATGTACTAGAGAGAGAGAGAGAGAGAGAGAGAGAGAGAGAGAGAGAGAGAGAGAGAGAGAGAGAGAGAGAGAGAGAGAGATAGAGAGAGAGAGAGAGAGAGAATGTGGTTTAGCCTTCAGAAATGACCTCCATCAAAAGGGAGGAAGGGACGGGGCTGATTAACGTTGGATAAAATAATAAGAGGCGCTGTATGATGCTAACGGGTTTAATGCTTCTCCAGGGATATAATAATAATTGAAAGGATATTATACAGATGAGATTGGGTGGTGGTAGGGGGGAGGGGGGAGGGGAGGGGAGAGAGTATTAAAAGAGCTTGTATTTGTTGGTAATCAATAAGGACATAAATACACGCTTCTGACTGTGTACATAAACAAGCGTATATAAACACGTACACACAAACATTCATTAACAGTACAGATATACTGAACATGTTTTTCACATATTAAAAAAACTATGCGTTAGGAAAATACATTTCAGAACGTTTAAAGTATAAATTTTAATTTAAAAAAAAAGAGTAGAGTCATAGGTTGAAAGAATGAAGTGCGACCAGGGAGATGAGAGTGTATGTTGCGAGTACATGTTGAGTTGTATGTTGCGAGTACATGTTGAGTTGTATGTTGCCGGCTGTGGCGCCGACATGCCATCATAATACAGGTATACATATACAGTATGTAAAACAACCACGGGGGGAGTTGAATGATAGCTCTAGTCCTTTCGTGTTGTAATCAATACATCTTCAGGGGTTTGCAATGTTACACAAATGAGTAGGAAGTCCAGGCAGATACGTTCGAGGGAAAGACTCTAGCTATAGTATTCACTGGAACGACTCTACCTGGACTTCCTACTCATTTCTGCAACATTGCAAGTCCCTGAAAGGACTAGAGCTATCATTCAACTCCCCACGTGGTTGTTTTGCATCTTGTATCACTTGTTCGCGATTAGTGCATATAGAATATGTAAGTAGAGGAGGGCAGACACCGTGACACAAGAGAGGATCACCAACATAAACAACGATGAAGACACCGTGACACAAGAGAGGATCACCAACATAAACAACGATGAAGACACCGTGACACAAGAGAGGATCACCAACATAAACAACGATGAAGACAC
This sequence comes from Cherax destructor, assembly GCA_009830355.1. Taxonomy (NCBI): domain Eukaryota; kingdom Metazoa; phylum Arthropoda; class Malacostraca; order Decapoda; family Parastacidae; genus Cherax; species Cherax destructor. Next base: position 179,673 of record WNWK01002966.1, read on the forward strand.
CGTGACACAAGAGAGGATCACCAACATAAACAACGATGAAGCCACCGTGACACAAGAGAGGATCACCAACATAAACAACGATGAAGACACCGTGACACAAGAGAGGATCACCAACATAAACAACGATGAAGACACCGTGACACAAGAGAGGATCACCAACATAAACAACGATGAAGACACCGTGACACAAGAGAGGATCACCAACATAAACAACGATGAAGACACCGTGACACAAGAGAGGATCACCAACATAAACAACGATGAAGACACCGTGACACAAGAGAGGATCACCAACATAAACAACGATGAAGACACCGTGACACAAGAGAGGATCACCAACATAAACAACGATGAAGACACCGTGACACAAGAGAGGATCACCAACATAAACAACGATGAAGAGTAATGTAGCCCGTGAGGCGCAGCATCAATTACTGAGGCGCCACTCACCATCCTGATCCTTTGAACCAACCTCTTGTTATGTCCCCTTCAGGAGTCCCTCAGAGTCCCTTGCAGGAGTCCCTCAGAGTCCCTTGCAGGAGTCCCTCAGAGTCCCTTGCAGGAGTCCCTCAAGAGTCCCATGCAGGAGTCCCTCGGAGTCCCTTGCAGGAGTTCCTCGGAGTCCCTTGCAGGAGTCGCTCAAGAGTCCCTTGCAAGAGTTCCTCGGAGTCCCTTGCAGGAGTCCCTCAAGAGTCCCTTGCAGGAATCCCTCAAGAGTCCCTTGCAGGAATCCCTCAAGAGTCCCTTGCAGGAGTCCCTCAAGAGTCCCTTGCAGGAGTCCCTCAGAGTCCCTTGCAGGAGTCCCTCAGAGTCCCTTGCAGGAGTCCCTCAAGAGTACCTTGCAGGAGTCCCTCAAGAGTACCTTGCAGGAGTCCCTCAGAGTCCCTTGCAGGAGTCCCTCAAGAGTCCCTTGCAGGAGTCCCTCAAGAGTCCCTTGCAGGAGTCCCTCAAGAGTCCCATGCAGGAGTCCCTCAGAGTCCCTTGCAGGAGTCCCTCAAGAGTCCCTTGCAGGAGTCCCTCAAGAGTCCTTTGCAGGAGTCCCTCAAGAGTCCCATGCAAGAGTCCCTCAGTCCCTTGCAGGAGTCCCTCAAGAGTCCCATGCAGGAGTCCCTCAAGAGTCCCATGCAGGAGTCCCTCAGAGTCCCTTGCAGGAGTCCCTCAAGAGTCCCTTGCAGGAATACCATGATGGAGACAAATAAAAATGAGACACTTGGAACCTGAACAACCAAATGGCTGACAGAGACGTCAGGAATCACAACAAAACACTCATCAATTAATTCAAAAGTAAACACTGAAAATCATCACATAAATCAACCACACACACACACACACACACACACACACACACACACACACACACACACACACACACACTGGATCTGGAGAGTGACGTAGAGGAGGCACGATACATACACAGCTTTAAGAAGAGATATGATAAAACTCATGGAGAAGGGAGAGTGGACCTAGTAACGACCAGCGAAAATTCGGGGCCAGCTGTGACTCGACCCCTGTAACCAAAAATAGGTGAGTGTACACACACACACACACACACACAGGGGTCCTCGCCCTAACTCAGCTATGGAAAACACAGTATTCCACGCCTCACTTTCCCCCAATTTGGCAGAATAAATATTGACAAACTTGTAAATAATATATACCCAAATGTACTCCTGGCAGGTCTTCCAGGGAGCAGTTATGAGACCTGGTTTGTTTCCATATACTCTGCCACTATCTTCGACACTATGGTTGTAGCATGTACAATAAACTACCTGCTACCTTCCACACCATGGTCATGGTGTACATATATATGTGTGTGTGAAAGCCTGACACACATGTATGTAGCGTACAACACAGACTATGAACACTGTTGTAGTGTACAACACAGACTGTGAACACTGGTGTAGTGTACAATACAGTCTATGAAGACTGATGTAGTGTTCAATACAGACTGTGAACACTGGTGTAGTGTACAATACAGTCTATGAACACTGGTGCAGTGTACAATACAGACTGTGAAAAGTGGTGCAGTGTACAATACAGACTGTAAACACTGGTGCAGTGTACAATGTAGACTGTGAACACTGGTGCAGTGTACAATACAGACTGTGAACACTGGTGTAGAGTACAATACACTGTGGACACTGTAGTGTACAATACAGACTGTGAACACTGGTGCAGCTAACTAACTACCTATACAATAATAATGTCAACAGCAGCTGTGATCCAGCACAGGTGTTTGACTCTAGTCAGTGATGTCCACACCTGTCCATCAGTGGTGGAGCTGTCACGTCATGCACACCTAGTAACGTGAACAGTGTTGCCAACCTCAACCTCTCCACCCTACTCCCTCCCATCCCCCACATCCTCTCTACCACTTCCCCTCCAATACCCCGAATCCCCCTCCCAAACACACCGACTCCCCCCTCCCCCTCCGCCACACACGTTTAAAAAAAAAAAACAGTACGGGAGGAAATGTCAGAATGTGTGAGGGTGACAAGGTTCTACCTGTTGTCCACGGGTCATCGCTCCCAAGTCCGTGTCCCAGACCAGTTCTCTTAGTTGATGGCCTGATCAACGAGACTGTCGGCACAAGTAGCACGCAGTGGCAACACAAAGATCAGTATCAGGACCAACAGTGAAACACCTAACAGAGGGTATCAAAAGCTGTGTGAACACATACCAAAGATATATCAAAGGTATAAAGGTGAGTTCCTAGAGTTTTTCTACTCCCGGAACCCGACCATAGGCCAGGCTCATCTGGCGCTTGCCTGGTCAACCAACCACACACACACACAGGCTCCTCGCCCTAACTCAACTACATAAACCACAGTATTCTAAGCTTCACTCTAAAACTTCTGATTGGACCGTGAAGAATGAAGGGCAGAGACTTCCAGGAACACACGTAATTCATGAGAAAAGAGAAGATGGAGTACAAACCGGGAAGAGATAAACTTCTAAAATCTGAGCTCATAGCAGATATAGATAAAAACACCCAGCACACTTTTGTATCATCATTTGCAGATGACACTAAAATAAGCATGAAAGTCACTACGGTAGAGGACACTGAAAAATTACAGGAGGACATAAGCAGGGTCTTCCAGTGGGCAGTGGAGAACAACATGACATTCAATGGTGATAAGTTTCAGTTGCTTAGGTATGGAAAAAATGAAGAACTCAAAAGGAACACTATATACAAAACGCAAGAGGGTCACCACATAGAACGAAAGGAACACGTAAAGGACTTGGGAATAATTATGTCTGCTGATCTGTCGTTTAAAGACCATAACAAGACAAAGATCACAACAGCCAGGAAGATGACGGGGTGGGTATTGAGAACTTTCAAAACAAGGGAAATAATGCCGATGGTGACACTCTTCAAATCGCTAGTGCTCCCTCACTTAGAATACTGCTCTGTGCTGACGGCCCCGTTCAGGGCAGGAGAAATAGCAGAGCTGGAACAAATCCAGAGATCGTTTACGGCTCACATTGAGCCATTGAAACATCTAAATTATTGGGAACGCCTTCAAGTCTTGAACATGTACTCATTGGAGCGGAGAGAGAGATACATGATAATATATACCTGGAAAGTACTTGAGGGCCTGGTCCCAAATCTGCACACTGCCATAACAACATACTGGAGTGAGAGATATGGGAGGAAGTGTAAAATAAACCCAGTGAGGAGCAGGGGTGCGGTGGGGACAATACGGGAGCACTGTATTAACATCCGGGGTCCCAGACTATTCAACATCTTACCAGAAGATATCCGAAACACGGCTGGAACCAGTGTAGAAGCCTTCAAGAGGAAATTGGACAAATATCTTCACCAGGTGCCAGATCAACCAGGCTGTGATGGATATGTGGGGCAGCGGGCCTCCAGCAGCAACAGCCTGGTTGACCAGGCAAGCACCAGACGAGCCTGGCCCATGGCCGGGCTCAGAGAGTAGATACTCTCGAAACTCTTCAAAGGTATATCAAAGGTAAAGGTATATGACAGCAAGAGTTATGACAGTGAATATCACAGAAAGATATCACTACAGGAGCACATTACTGCGTAACTTCTGAGACATAAGATAACTTCTGAGACATGCGAGGTTAGACACTCCTTCAGGATCGTCAATAATGAATATATGAACCTACATCACATGTGTTTAAGTCCATCTTTTAATATGCAGCACCAGCCTGGTGGTGGTGATTCATTGGTGAGGAAACGTAACTAGTCAGGCTTCCGCTGACGTACGCCATCTAGGTTTTACAACACATTTAAGAAGAAAAACATAGCTTCACTAACTGTGTGCACTTGGTCACGTTCAGAGGTTTGACATTCTCCAAAAATTTGCAAACAGACTTATCCAAAGGTCACGGAGTGTGCACTGTGTACCTTTGATGAGTTCCCAGTCTTTCTACTCACGGAGCCCGGCCATGGGCCAGGCTTGTCTGGTGCTTACCTGGTCAACCAGGCTGTTGCTGCTGGTGGCCCGCTGTAAGGAAAGACTAAATGGACTTGACCTGATAACTACTTAAGATAAGACTAAAGGATAAGGAGAAACTGTATAAACAAGAGAACTAAGAACACAGGGACACAGATGGAAGCTAAACAACTACACAGAAGAATCCCCGAGACATTACAAGTACTTTGTCTCAGGGTGGTAGCCTAGTGGAGTCAGAGTCATCATGGAGACAAACTTCACAGACAACGGCCACAAACCAGTATTAGCGGTCAGAAAAAAATTAGGAGTCTGTGCCAGGAGCCACGAACACCCAGCTACGTCCACCCATAGCTAATAAACCTTTAATGGGATACTTGATAATATCTCCGCTGCTGTACTGAAGTCCTCCACCTTAGTTTGACACATTTTAACACCGTATAAAATCCACATTGTGATGAAATATGAAGGATAACACACCAGAAGGACTTTTCCGGGGGTCAGCACCCCCCCCCCCCCGGCTCAGTCCCAGACTATGCCTACTGGAGCATCAAGCCCTGATCAACCAGGCTGTAACTATCATACACCATATATCAGCAGCACACTGCTGATGTACCTTATTTTGTTAAATTTGGTAGTGATCAGCCGGGCTGTGGTGCCTACCTTGGACTGCGTGAGGTCACCACCAACAGTCTGATCGACCAGGAGACCGTACCGCAGGGCCACTCACTCTCTGAATCCTCTACAAGTAGCCAGATCCAGTAAGTTAAGTAATATGAGGAGGAGCGTACGCTTTCAGAAGAAAGGAGAGGGAGGGGAAGGAGAGGGAGAGGGAGGAGAGGAGAGGGAGGGGTAAAGGAGAGGAGGGTGGGGAGGAAAAGAAGGAAAGAGGGGGAAAGGAAGGAGGAGAACGAGGAGGAGGGGAAGGGGAACGGGTCGGGGGGAGGGGGAGGGGAAAGGGTTTAACGTGAAAATCAATCTCTGTCCTGAACCACAATATCGCAAGCGGGGGGGTGTGAAGGGGCGATTTGGTGGGGGACTGAGGAGGGGGTGTGGAAGTGGATAGACTATGGGGGTGTGAGAAGGGAAGGACTGACTAAAATTGACGAGTGAAGGTAGTGAAGGTCCTCTCCATTCACAGCTTTATGAGTGGGTACGATAGTGCCCAGAGGCAGTAGTTCGACCCCCGAAACCATGATTTGATTAACACACACACAGTGAAGAGGCGGGGCCAGGAGCTATGACTCGACCCCTGCAACCATAATTAGATGAGTACACGCACAACGTCACTCTCTTGACTCATGACTTTCCACACATCTTAATCTTCATTAACATAATTCATAAAACTATACCGCTTACATTTACTTGAATCTTAACTAAAGTGTCATCACTCTATGCCGGATTAAGGTGATGTAAGATCATATCATCCCCATATAACATTATCTTACGTAAGAAACACCTGGCTGATAATACAACAAAGTTCAAAGCTAAATAAGAAAGCAGTAGATGGACTACAGTGCTCGCCAACCACCACCACACACCCAAACAACTAATCAACCAGCCACCACCACCACTACTACCACCACTACTACCACCTGACGTACGGTTCTTGACTGTTCTCACCTCACTCTTAGTGAATATAATTGTAAAAAGTATCATGTGTGTGACTGGATAAAAGTCAACCTTGAGTGAAACGTGGTCCAATAAGATGTTGTTCTCTATATTCATAACTGTCAGTATAATGCCTCTATATACAGGACACAATATTATTCAACAGAATTCAAGTGTCCTTCACCTAGAAAATGCCTTGTACAGTGTGTGGTAGTGACTTTAGTACAGTGTGGTAGTGACTAGTACAGTGTGTGGTAGTGACTAGTACAGTGTGGTAGTGACTCTAGTACAGTGTGGTAGTGACTCTAGTACAGTGATAATGATGAGCTCTGGTACAGTGTGTGGTAGTGACTCTAATTACAGTGTGTGGTGAGTGACT
>WNWK01002967.1:0-75000 GCA_009830355.1 Cherax destructor
GGTGTAGGGGTCACCTTTCGAACTTGTAAACGTTGACTTGCAATGTAGACCGAAGGTGGAAGTTTATGGCAGTCAAATGTTAAACGAGCTATATTGCAAGGATAACGTCTTTGCTTATTGGAAGGGAGGACAAAAGTGTCAACTTTAAGGATAGGGAGTTTTTGGAGCTCAAGCTACTCCAAAATGTCATCACCACATGTCTGGAAATTCCGTTGGACAATGGTGTGGGGTAAAATGACAGTACCACTACAAGAATTGAGAGAATGATGCTTGTCAATAGTGATAGGAATAGTATCTATGGTCGTAAGAAGAGAAAGATCGTGAGCTTGGCCAGCATTCTGGACCGTGATGATGCGAGTGCCACTCTTGAGAGCGTGAAATGAGATATCTTTACCTACATGGCCTAGGAGAGCTTTACCAATACTATGATCGGAAAGATAGGTAGTTGGAGTAGTCGGTCTTAGATTAAAAAACTTTGTCCATTGAGTAGTGTGAAACAAAGTGTTTAAGGGGAGTGCATGACCTGCTGGTCGTTTCTGAAATGAATGAGAAGGAAGTGTCGAATCGTCATGTAAGGGTCTTGATGTGGGACAGGAGGTGGTCCGACGTGTGACAGGCGAGCATTTCGAAAATTGCTGCACCATTGAGGGAGAAGCCGGAATCAAGGTCAGAGAAGAGCGAAGGTCAGACGTATCGAAAGGGCCGGTTGGAACCCCGGTACCTGAAGCAGGTGACGAACCGGCACCAGCAAGAGGTACAGGGGTATTAGAGGTGTCCAAAGAGTTGTCCATTAACGAGGTAGGGTCAGAACTAGGTGCGGTATCAAGAAGAGGCCCGGGGGTAGGTTCACGGATTAGGGCATCCATGGTTAGGTTACTTCTTTCTTTTTGTTTTTAAGAAAAAAAAAAGAAAAAAAAAAAAAAAAAAAAAAAAAAAAGGGGGGAACGTGGAGGAATAGCTCCTAGGAGGAATGAAAGGGGTGTAAAATCACCCTCCGCGCCCAAGAGGACCTCAACACCGCAAGTAGTACAGATGCTGCATGGAACCCGTGCCATACCCTACCCTTTATGCCAGTAAACCAGCAATCTGGGATAGCAACCTCACATCCACCGAGCCACCTCGGCAGACAAAAGAGAGGGTGGCCGGATACCCGCCACAAAGCATACCTCCTTCAGCTACCACCCCTGGAATCCGAAAGGAGGCCTCCAGAGATACACCGTGCCCGAAAGATATCCAAAGCCACCCCCTTCCCCGGGAGACCGGAGAGGGATCGGGACATCCCCCAAGCGATCCAGATTCCACGGCAAACTACACCACCGCCAAGGACCTCAAGGGAATGGGATTGGACCATGGTACCCTTCCCCCTACCTAGGAACTAGAATACCTGTGGAGAGAACCCAAAAGCTGGGGTGCACTATTTTAGGCATCATTACCTGTATAACAGTATCTTTACTGACGAAACGTATCGCCTACACAGTAGGCTTCTTCAAATACAAAGGGAGCAGTAATAATGAAATAAACCTCGGAGAAAAATGGGAAGGAAATATGGGAAGGAAAAATGGGAAGGAAATAAGGGAGGGATGAGGAGGAGGAAAGGGAAAAGGGAAGATGGGAAAGGGGAGGGGGGATTGGGGGGTAATTAGGTTCGGTCTGAGGAAGAAGACCACGAGGTCCAATTCCTCAGACCGATAGCCTCTTTACCGCGACAAGGAGCCCCCCTTAAAGAGGGATAATGTGAAAAAATCACGAAAACGATTGGAAGTTCACTATTCTTTTAACAGTGGTTGCTCTTTATACATATGTCGTGCCGAATAGGTAAAACTGGTCAAGTTAAAATTAAGTCCTTTCTTTAATTTACTCTTCTACGTTTAACGATATTTTTTCATTTATGTTAAAGCAAAAATTAATAATTTTGTACCAAAAGATCCTTAGAAAACTTACCTAACATTATTATAACAAGTGCAATTTAATTTAGCCTAATCCAAATATATTTCAGATAACTTTAAAATAATAATAAAAAAATACAATGAAATACATTTTCTTCGTTAGGTTCAGAATGTTTTTTGTGAAATTATTGCGTACACAAATTTTCGCTTGCCTTATTCGGCAAGAAGAGCGTTGCTATTTAAGCCAAAATCGCAAGTTTTACCTATATATATATATATATATATATATATATATATATATATATATATATATATATATATATATTATATTATATTATATTATATATACACACATTCATACATACATAAATTCCTTTACTTAGGAAGACAGCTGGAACTCTTAAACACTGTCACCACAATATGACACTAATGGTGCCAGATAAATGTGACCTTGCAACGCTCAACAATGCTCTAACAGTCGCAGTTATAAAGCTTATAATTATTTATATCATGACGTCATGTTCAGTTTTTACAGCGGTGTTTACTTTCGACCTCAGGAGTCGTGGCAAGTACGTTAGGAACGCTTTAATGTACGTGATGGGTGGGGGTGTGGGGACTGGGGGATGGAAGAGGTGAAGGGTGATGTGGGTGTGAATGTGGGGAAGGTTGTGCTGGGATTACGATGGTGTTGGGACTGAGGTTCAGGAGGGGGGGGGGGTTATGATGGTAGGGGTTGAGGGTGCGGGTGTAAGATAGGAGGTGTAGGGGTTATGAGGGTATGTGGGAGCATTGTGGGAGTGGAGTGGATGCCTCGCGGGGAGTTGGTATTTGAAACAACCTATTTTAAAGGTTCTCATTATGTCGTAGAGCTTTCATGACTTTCATTTATGGAGTTTCGTGGTTCCAATCTTTTATTTACAATGGCCACATATCTTTCTCTGATGTAGTAAAGGCATTACTGTATCTCAAAATCTATAATCTTCATTGGGTTTGTTTTCACAATCACCCCTTCCATTATGTGGCGCTGATCTGCAGTTAATTGAAATCTTCTAAATCTTACTCATTTTAGTTTCCAGTTTTGCAGATTTTTTTTTCAAACTATTTTATATATAAAAATATAAAACATTATGAGGAAATATTTTCCTCTTATTACCATTTATTTTCTTTCCCATAAGTATTTCATAGACTGAATTTACTTATTAATAATAAAAGGCTAAATCCATTATTGTCCATATGGCTGACGAACGAGGAATAAACCTCGCTATTATTATTACAGCCTGGGTAACGATAGTCATTCTGGTGCAGTCCACGGACCGTCAGGTCTCTTATTCTTGGTAGCTGGAGAGAGAGGGAGGATTTATCTATTGAAAGAACCTTTCTTTTATTCCTCCTGTTTTAACCTTTCATGCGGAACTCTACTGCAAACTTTTATTTAAATCTAAGTATTTGCAGTCCCTTCACCCATTTCATTCCCACTGTTTTTCCTTAACTCTCTCATAGTAGTTCAGTTATTTATATTGGATTCTACTGATTTGAAGCTGAATTGTTTGATATCAGTCTTTTGCTATCTAAAGTCTTCTTTTTCAATTTTATTTCTGAAATCTGTATGCCGAGTATATTATATTGGTTTTTGAGTTTCAAGGATTTAGTCAGCTTTCTGACTTAACTGTTCGCTGCCTTTATCTGGATTTGTTATATTTCATTTTTTAGCTTTTGTTTGGTTACACTAGTCAGTTCCAGTTCTCTATTTACCTAATGCTGAAAAAAATACTTATTACTATCCATACTAGCTATCTCTATTTAGTTTCCTTCTGGGACCCTTTCTTTATAGCTCTGTTGTAATTATCCTATCAGCGTGTATCGTGCTTATTCCTCCGAGCATCTTGTATGTTGTTATCATATCTCCCGCTTTCTCCGTGTTTCTAGTATCCTGAGATATTATTCATGCAGTGTCTTCGTAGCTTTTGTCCCTTAGTTATAACAGAGTTGTTATACTCATTGGAATTTGTCTACTTTCTTTATCTTTTTGACTAAGTGGAGGCTGAATACCGGTGCTGCTTACTCTAGAACCGGTGTGATGTGTTGTGTAAAGGGTCCCTTATTTTGGTAGCTGAATGTTCTTCTGCTAGGTCAGCGTAAACAGCTGTTAATTTGGGCTTCAGATGATGTTTGCTGTGTGATGTTGATACCTTCGTCTTTCGCTTTGCTTGATACCTCTAGTCGGCTTTCTCCTGTTTGGTACATTTTATCTGGTCTCCTAGCACCTGTGTCTGGTTTACTAGCACTAAATACTTTAGTTTAATTTTATCAGACGTTTTTCTTACCATTCTTGCAACCGGTCATGTTATGCATTTTTTTTTTTTACAATTGTATGTTTGGACCCAATCGCATAATCTTCGCATCGTCTTGAAACAGGGCATCCAGAGAGGTAGCAGACATATATTAGGAAGAGTATGGAACCCAAACTTGTCACTTGTCCTCCGCGGTGACGTTTGACACATCCTTTCGCACCATGATTGTTTTCTATTACTAAATTATTCCTTTTTATAATCTTGAACTCTTCCCGTTATATATACTTACTTTTTAAGTTTGTAGTTCAGGCTTTCTTGCAGTGAAGGAAAATGCAGTCGGACCATCCTTTTTTTTCTTCGTCTTATTTCCGTGACCCTGGCATGCATTACACTGGGGTTTTTGAGACAAAATATTTTAGTCGTGAAGCCATGGTGTTATTCCGAGATGACTTCCATTCTCTCCTCAGATTCTTTTATTTCTACTCACCTGTTAGGGAGGGGCTAAGATTTCAGGTCTAGTATCAATGATTTTCCTTTTAACTTTCATTTCAATTAAGTAGGTGTTCTATAACTTTGAGTTCTCTTATTCCTACTCTTGAAATCTTGTATTTAGTCTGACTCCATTACCTGAATCCTATTGCATTCAATTTCTTCCCATTGAAAAAAAAAAGTTATGTTTTTATTTTTTTCTTTGTCTATATCAAAGAACATTCTGTATGTTATGTCTATTTTTACCCCCTGATTCTCCTCTTCTCAAGATATGTGACTTATTTTTTATATGTGACTTATTTTTCCTAGTTATTCCTAGTATCTCGTGCCTTTCAACTCCATAACTAATCTGACTGCATACCATTAAACTTTCATTTTTTTTTTACCTGTTTTGTCCGTGTGGGTTCTTGGTTAGATACAATTACTACTACTGAGCTACTACTGATAGTTTAACCAGGCTTGGGCTCCATGCTGGCTCTATATACTCAAGTATGGATTTTGTATAAAAGACCTTATATCATTCCTTGTCAGATTAATAAAACACGTTTACTTAGCGCTAAACCCTTACTGGTCAATATAGCTTCTGTGAAACAGTAGATAATCAGATTTGTGTTGACAATGAAAAAAAATAGCTCAAGTTCCTTGAATCAAGAGCTGTTAATCAGAATCATAACACCCTCTTGAAAGGACAATGGATGAATACTACATCTTCAGTATATGAAAGGGACTAGGATATCTGTCTAATTTCATGAATGCCAAATAAACCCGCTTCTTTCCTTCACTACTCTGGTGGTCATTACCTCCTCCAACACCAGAGTAGAACAAAGTCACTTGTTTCCACAATCAATTAATCCACTTTCTCACTCTTTATTTGTTTGGAGCTGATGTTCTTAAGCCTAAAGACGATGAGTAGATCATTTTTCTTCCTTTGAAGACACGCTAATTCAACTTTAATGGAAAGTTTTGATGTATTTCTTTGCAACAGAAAGCACGTAATAACTTCACTAAAGTTAACTCTCTCAGTCTTCCACTTAACACTGTTGCCTCTATAAGAGTGGAAATAAATCAAAGCCAGCAACAGCTACCAGGATGCGTGTATCCCCTGATTTATTCGCGTATAATTTGTACTGTAAAAACTAGCAATGAAAGGAGGGGACTGGAGGGCTTTTTTTTTTATGTATCTGTATAACATGAGTATTACCATGCCATTTATAACAGGTGTGGGTACGAGGTAAGCTGGCCAGCAGCACCTCGTGTCTGGCAGACTAAAATATACGGGCAAGGAAGCATAAATTCAGCTCCGGGTGTTCGTCTAATTTGTCTTGATTCAAATGTCGTTTCTAATGTATAGTGTATGATCATGGGTGGGGGGGGGTCGAGGGAGTGGGGTAAATTATGGCTCTGCTGCATCACCCTACCTCTCTTCCTCACCCCACCTCAACCATCTCTTCCTCATCCCCTCCCGGCACCTCCTTCCTCCCTCAATTCTTTCTCTCTCCTAAATGTTTCGTTGCATTTTTCTGATCAAGGGTTAGTCAAAAGAAATCGGCTTCGATTCCAAGGCCCAGCGGAACATATGAGCAAAGCCTTTTTAAGCACATGTTCTTTCTGCCCACCTAGAAGTATAATTAGGTACCTGGAATTTTAATAGACTGTTCTGCATAGAATCCTGAAAATAAAACCCACTTTACAATGTCTGACAATGTTATGTAAAATGCTGGGTAAAAATTCAGTGCTGGGTAAAAAAAAATATTTGCACATTGTAATATATTTACTGGCGATACAAAAAAATATAATTTCATTGGGTGACGCTCTTAATTACGTTTTCTCCATCTCGCATCGGCTCTCCGGTGCATCGAAGTGTCGAACGCTGACGCAAACGGATGAAATGGTGTATTGCCGACAAGTACGAAGGCACAGACATCAACTAAAGAATAAGCTTTCATTGGACATTGTTTCGCTCTGTGGAGAGCTTCATCAAGTCATGTTCTCTGCATCTTTGCCTTCATTCGTTGGCAGAATTAAAAATCCAAGGCCCTAAGACAAATCCCTGTGGCCCCCTCTCACACCCGAAATAAAATATTCTTATAATACCTGTCCAACCAGACAACTGTGATGGAAATGTTTCCAAACTATGGATTTTTTTCACTGATTCAACGACAGTTAGTATAAGTGATCAGGTGAGTAGCAGAGCGTCTCTCGTAATTACAGGACAAATGATCGAAGCTTCAACAATCCTTGCGATGAATAACCCCCTACGGGCTTAAAACGCCTCTCATAAAATTTATAAATAAATCAACTGCAGCTTAAACAAAGGGATCAATTGCGTATACTAACTGGCTTTCAGGCATTACACGAACACCTCAGGAGCAGCTCGTAAATCCTTTTTGTTCGTAGCCCCTTGGCCTGAGTTTTATCGTGCGTGTTCCACCCGATCTGGAACATGATTTATGTTTTTTTTTTTGGGGGGGAGGGGGAGTTGAGTAACCAATTTCGCAGTGCTTAGTGTGTGTTATTACTCATTCGTAGTTTCAAAAAACAGAGCTATGCTCGTAGTGTTTCGTTCCCAGTGTTAATAATTACTGTAAAAGAACAATCAATGTTCGTGGTGTCCTGTTGTTAGTACAGAAGATCTATGCTGGTTGTGTCCCATCTCCAGTTTTTGTAGTTACAGGAGTTGACAATCCTTGTAGTCTCCAGTTCTCAGGGTTTAGTTTGTAAAATATATCGTTGAAGGTATATGAATTTGTAACTTATACTATTTTTCCCTTGAATCCATTAAAGGCTCCGTAGCTCTTATCCTCTTGTCTCGCCTGTCTACCGTGTAGGGGCTGCCAGTCAAACAGTTTGCTAACTAATAAGATTCTTGGTCTTATCTTACCGTCTCAGGAACAGGTATTTCTTACTAATTCGTACCAACCATTCACTATACTCTCAAATCTAATTTCCTGTTTATCTCATTATAATTTTTCCTCCTATAATGTTTTGATTCCTGTTTTCTTAAGGGAACCTGCAGGGAGCATGAAGCTGATTAACTCTTTTCTGTACGTAATTAATAAGGAAAACAAGGAAATACTGAAGTTGAGTAGTCTGGATGTAGTACAGACGTTAAGAAAAAAAGTGATAATGCTAGGAAAGAAATAAAGTGAAATAAAGTTAAAAATTGTTGGAGAATTTGAACGCGAAGGAGTTAAAGGATTTAAGCCAGATGCATCTGAGAAAACAAAGAGCTTATAAAAGTAGAATAATATAAATGGTAATAGTGAAAGAACAATTGTGAAAAGTACATATAAGGTATAAATTTTTAAATTCAAGAATTGTGAGGTTTAGAATAACAGTGCAATTGGAGAAGTGCCTAATAATAATAATAATAATAATAATAATAATAATAATAATAATAATGTGTTTATGCGTCTCGAGGTGAGATGAGTGAAAAAAAAGCGAGTGAGATTGTGGCAGATTTTAAAAGTAATTCAGTAAATTTTAAGAGAAGCGAGATAATTATTTTTTGAAGAAGATCTTAATGCAAAAATTGTAGATATCGTCTTGGACAGACGTATAATAGCACAATGTGAATTGCCAGGGATAAATCATTGGGATGGAAACTTAACTGAATTATGCTGAAACAGGTTTGGTAATAGGAACGAAATGATAAATAAGTATATAAAGTATGATAAGTGCACAGTTGAATAAAATCAGGGGTTAATTATTAAATTAGGTAACAAGTATGAGGCTCAGACAAGGTTATATGAGATAGAAGAGGTGCATTTTACAGTTAAAATAAAAAGTAATGTGTGATGTCACTAGGGTTATTTAATGTTTCTATAGATGGGATTCTTGAAGATGCGAATAAGATAATGATTCTGATATGAAGCTGCAGCTGTCAGAATTGCTGTTGGCTGACGACAGATCTTTTGGGAGATTCAGAAGTTACTGAAGTTGGTAGAGATTGATGAGTCTGAACAAAAAAAAAATGTGAAAAAGAAGGAAGATGAAAGTAAATGCAGAGAAGTGCAAGATAACGAGAGGAAGAAGTCTAGCGAACGAAAGATTGGACATCTCACTGGAAGAAATGAGAAATCAGTTAATACAGTTAGATATTTAGGAGTGGATCTGACGGGAGATGCGTCTATTAAAATGAACCTATGAATGTTGAGTCTGTGGCAAGAAATTTGTTTGTAAAAGATACTAAAACGTGAATGTATCAGAATTTTGGAAGATTAAGAAGCATTGTCATAAATGAAGCAACCAGGAGGAAACTGGAGGTAGTGAAAATTTCGTGCCTGTGCTCAAAATGCTGCACGAATTGAGAGAAAACGGAAGGAATAATTATATTAACAAAAACGTGCCAAACCCGTGGGCAGCAAGGAGTGAAGAAATTAGAAGACAGCGTGATGTTTTGAAAGGTACAATGCAGAGCGCGGAAGGTGATGAGCGGAAGGCCGTCTCCCACCGAGGTAAGGGAAACCAGGAAAAGAAGAAACACTTTATCACTCCATTA
Organism: Cherax destructor; assembly: GCA_009830355.1. Lineage (NCBI taxonomy): Eukaryota > Metazoa > Arthropoda > Malacostraca > Decapoda > Parastacidae > Cherax > Cherax destructor. Next base: position 9,168 of record WNWK01002967.1, read on the forward strand.
CCGTCGTACCAGAGACGCGCAGACAGTACAGCTTAGATGCTCATTCCAAACTGCAGTATCCCCAGCCCTCCTTCAGTACTTTCCACATCCAGAACTCAAGTCCGGATTATACATATATATATATATATATATATATATATATATATATATATATATATACACACACACACACAATGTGCCTATGACAAAATGGTAACACACACACACACTTTAAGCAACTATTTAATACAATAACCACCTAGCTTCACCTGCATGACAGTGGAGGGGGGAAGGGGGGAGAGAAGCGGTAAGTTACATATCCATTAGAGAAAATTACATACCTTTATTTTCGGCACATTATACGTTTCCGTCTTCTTATTATAGAAATTATAGACAAAAAAACAGGCAGCCAAACGCTGACTCATGTTCTAGTCGCTGTTACAGTCGGGAAAGCGTGTTTAATGGCCCATAACGCATAAATTATCGATGCAAAAATATATACTTGCTCTGTATAGTATGGATATGTCTTCGGGGGAATATATAGATTTATATATATATACACGGTATCATGGTTTTTAGCAAACCTCCAAAATTTCCCGGTGCCTTGTAATTTCTTTTCGTTCTATGTACACAGTTGGCTGACTGGCGTCATTACGGCATGAGATATATTTCCGCTATTGGTATAATCAGAACATACGTGAGTTTATCATGCTGGAGGACACATCCAAGTGTTCTGACTATAGTGGTTGTATGCTCGTATCTTCGAAATTGCAAGACACAAGCGAGAGCAGGTCATAACAAGCGGAAAGACCAACTATTTTCTTTTCTTTTTTTTTCTTTTTGCAGGAGATTTGGGGGGGTGATGGAGGAGGAGATGGGTTGTTAGAACTACTGCAGACAACATTGAAGAAAAGACAGAGCGAGCTTTTATTGGGTTAATGTTTCTCTGTGTGTGGAGCTTCAGGTCATTTTGACCTCGCGATTGAATTCTTGTCCCAGTATGCTGACGTATTCAGCGTGACACCAAGACCGTCGAGGGGAGGACAGTGGAAGGACTCAAGTATTGTTGTTTTAGGTGTGTTGAAGTCATCCTAGGTGTGTTGAAGTCATCCTTTTTATGGTGTGTTGTGTGAAGAGAAACAGTCACGTCAGAAGCCCACGTTCTGCAAGAAAATACTCACGTAACCTGGTGGGTAGTATAACTGATGGATCTAACGACCTATCAGCGGTAATGACAGGTTAGCGATGACTAAGGGTAATGATGATGACGATGACGATGTTGAGAGGAGTGGATGAAAGGGAGGGAACGAAGAAGGAAGGGAGCGAGGGAGAGAGGGAGCGAGGGAGAGAGGGAGCGAGAGAGAGAGGTAGCGAAGGAGAGAGGAGCGAAGGAGAGAGGGAGCGAAGGAGAGAGGGAGCGAAGGAGAGAGGGAGCGAAGGAGAGGGGGAGCGAAGGAGAGGGGGAGCGAGGGAGAGAGGGAGCGAAGAAGGGAGGGAGCGAGCGAACTGGAAATTCCGGCTCGGGGTTAGGAAACACGTATATCCGTAATTTCTGGATGATAAAGCTAGGTAATGCAGCGGTAAGTGGGAGTGATAGCACGTCACAATGTGCACGTTTGTGGTGGCGAGGCAGTGGATAGTCCAACTCACGTGCTTTACTGCATATTCCCAAATATTATTCCTTTGGATTTGAAGTGGTTGGCATTTTCAGCATTTTACCATTTGTTACATTTGTTCTTGAGTTTTTTTGTTTTCGTGTGTGTGTGTGTGTGTGTGTGTGTGTGTGTATTCTTTGGAGTATTATGATACGAAATGGGTGAAGAAACCGGTCCTCGGAACCTTGCATATTGCAACAGTGTAATTCGTTTGGCTGTAAACGACATCGGGCGTGGAGGAGCTGGGGAGGACGCGACGGACACCTTACCACAACTAATCAGGTAGCGAGACATTTAAACTAATCACCCAAGATGGAGGAGACCACCTCGCCAACGTTTTACTTATATATATATATATATATATATATATATATATATATATATATAATGAGAGAGAGAGAGAGAGAGAGAGAGGGGATAAATTATCTGATTATGCATCATCAGAGCGTCTAGGTATCATTACTCTGTGTAAATGTTGGTTCATGTGGAAAAATTACCTCCAGTGAGGGAGGGGAGAGATGGGGGTCGTGACGCCTTCCCTTCGATTCAAAACAAAAATTATAAATATCGATCTGGATAACCTACCAAGAAAGACAAAATGTGGAAAAAAAAGTATAAAACAGCCACGCAGGATGACGAGACAACTAGTTAAGACAATAGAAAGTACGAGAAAAAATCAGACACTCATAACGAATTGAACAAAACATCAAAGGTAATCCAAAGGAATTGATTTTGACAAAATAAGCATTAACGAAATTATCAGCCTTGTTACATTAAAATACTTGGAGAAGCTAAATATTGACAAATCAATTGGTCCAAACACCCTGACAGAGCTGTACAAGAATGTAAGTACGTATTCGTTTACCCACTAACGGTAATATTTAATTAGTAAAAGAATAGGTGCCAAAAGACTCGAAATATTAAACCACAAATATTCACTTGTGTCTTCAATTATCGTCCAATCAGTTTAACATCATTTTAAGGTAAAGAAATGGAGACTATATTTTGGAACACGATAGTTATTTTTATGTGAACCTTATAACAGAAATCTGCATAGATTTCGCAACAAAAGCCTAACTTACTCCATTTTTCAACTACATATATATAAACTGTGACGCAAAAGTCCCAACAGACGTAATATATCTAGATTTCCATAACGTATTCGAAAAATAAAGAGACAAATTTCTTGCCTGGATAAAGAAGGGAGTTTCTCAGGGTTTGGTTCTTAGTTCAGTCCTCTACACAATGCACATTAAAGATAATGAGATAGCAAAATCTGCTGATATAAAACTGGGAAAATTGTAGCATGAAAAGCAGATTATTTGAGCAACCCAGAGTGTTTTTGAGTGGTTAGTGCCGTACTTGGAGATTTGGAAGATGGGTTTCTATGTCGACAAGTGCATAGCAATGTATTTTGGATATAGCAATCTCAAACTTAAATACAAAATATTTGGCAATAAAGTAATCGAAACAACAGACTTCAAAGCGCCTAACATAACCTATCAGCGAGCAGGAAGGCTAATAAAATGATAGGCCTCCTAGCTAGCAACTTCATGAACTAACCATCGGTTGCCATATTGACTTTCTAACTCACTTGGTAAAGTGAAATAGTATATAGAGTATAAAGAAGAGCAACCAAGCTTGTACCATTATTAAGAACAAATAATCAAATGAAGAACGACTCAAAGCGCTTAACCTTTCCTTTCTTAGCAAACAGAGGCTACTAGATCTCATTCGAGCCTTTCAGTAACTTTGACACTAACACGAAGAACTATTTGATTTGAAGTGCAAAATGACTCCTTAGATCAGACATTGGAATGAAAACCTGAGGAAGAAGATGCAACACGAACGCATTTTTTTTTTTTTTGCGAACAGAATTTAAGCAAAATGGAACAAATTTGCCACTGAAGCCGTAAGCGTTAAGACAAGCACTACGCAAGTACAGGATTCAGCAAGATGCTACCCTGGGATAAACTGAAATCAACGTATTCCTGATGTTAGTTCAGCAACTGCATCAGGGCAAACAGTTGACAACGAGCCAACCACGTTGTTACCACTGCTGTGACTACTTCTAGTGGTAGAAGTAGTCACAGGAGTGGTGCGCAGTATTTTCCACTACGTTATCCATAGTAGAACTGGTAGTAAGCAGAAGTAGTCACTGGTACACACTGCGTTGTGAGAGGCAGTGAAGTTACAAGAGTAGTCACAACAGAAAGAACTAATTAAGAAAGAGGCAACTGTAGTATTCCATCCCCTTCTATTTCTCCTGCAAATTCTATATGATTTTACCATAATGGTAAGGTATAGTTTTACCCCTGTTACATGCTCATCATTAATTACTCCAGATGGAAGATAGTTCTCAAAAGTTTGCTTCTGTGTTGACTAAAAAAAAAAAAAATCTGCTCTTTGTATTTCCCAAGTACTCCCATGTACCCTAAATTAACATGTTTTGCATAACGACCTGGGTAACAAGAAGACAATAGGGTAAAAACACTGGCACCACAGGACATTTAAATCAGCTGTGTCAAGTATATCTGGCCAGACCTGATAGAGTTTAATCCCGAGCAAAATGCCGTCCGAAAGGGAGTTTAGGCTTCACACTCGCTTGTTCTGCAGACTCGTGTCTGCGTTCTCAAACATGCCTCATCATCTCACACCGGGATGATGAGCAATCGTTGACATGGCGAGTCATGAATTGGTGGCGCACTGCACGTGATGATAAGTGATGAGGCTGGGTACAAGGCCAGTGATGATGAGAATGACGATGATGATGGAGATGGAAGAGGAAATAATGCGAGTGCGATCATGAGAGAAGATAATGATGTGAGTGAATGACCTCAAGGCACTAAATATTTGCACTCTAATCTTGGTACCGAAACATTGTGGTTATTTTTCTTGTATTTTTTTGAGTTTTTTGCAGTCGGGTGCACGTGTGTGTGTGTGTGTGTGTGTGTGTGTGTGTGTGTGTGTGTGTGTGTGTATGTATGTATGTATGTATGTATGTATGTATGAGTGTATGTGTGGGGGGGGTACTAGTTGCAAGGCACTTGTCGATAGACACTTTGCTTGTTCATTTTGTGTTTACTCACATTTTTACTCACCTATTTGTGGTTGCAGGGGTCGATTCACAGCTCCTGGCCCCGCCTCTTCTTTGGTCGCTACTAAGTCCACTCTCTCCCTGCTTCATTTGCTTAATCGCGCCTCTTCTTAAAACTATGTATGGATCCTGCCTTCACTATATCACTACAGATTGTTCCACTTCTTGACAATTCTATGACTGAAGAAATACTTCCTAACATCCCTGTGACTCGTCTGAGTTCTTACTTCCAGTTGTAACATCTTGTTGCTGAGTCCCATCTCTGAAACATGACCCTATTCACCTTGTCAATTTCTCTCAGTATTTTATATGTCGTTATCATGTTCTCCCTATCTCTCCTGTCCTCCAATGTAGTCAGGTTGAGTTAATTTAACATTTCAGTGTAGGACATACCCCTCAGCTCCTGGACTGATCTTATTGTCAATCTTTGCACTTTCTCTTATTTCTTGAAAGTGTTTGATCAGTTGTGGTGCTGCATACTCCAATATGGGCCCGACGTACACGGTGTAGTGTCGTGAATGACGCCTTGCATAAATATATATGAGTGTATGTGTGTGTGAGAGAGAGAAAGAGAATTGTGTGTGTGTGTGTGTGTGTGTGTCACACACACACCACAATAACACAGCCGACGCAGCAGAAGGGCGGCGCCGAGATCAATAAGAAGGAAGGGTCATTAATCACAGTGGACGCTGCCGCGGGTTTTTATGGCAGTAATACCGACACCTCCTTGATGGATGAGTCACGTTCGCCACGCACACACGGACATGCACACGGACACACAGACACGCGCGCACGGACACGCATACGGGCTCGTCGACAAGCGCACAGGGACACGAACACAGACATAAACACACAGACTTTGCTGAGAACGAAGGCGTGCACATTGACAACGACAAGCAGGCGGCTGCTTGAGTTCCGTGACAGAATAACGGAGATCAAACAAGGAAGACGAGGAAGGGTTGAGTGCATTTTCTTAGACTCCAAGAAAAAATTTAACACTATGCGACCCTCCCAGAGACTAATACACAAATAAAAGCAGCAAGGATAAAAGGTACAGTGACACCGTTAGTGAAGGAATAAGTAACAAATAGAAAACAGAGTTAATGGCAAGTTCTGAATGGCTTTCCCTGTGGATAAGTAACAGAAGAGATACAATTAATACATGTCAGTGACCTGCCAGAGGAGATTGTATCCTATTTATCGCTGATGATACATAGTTAATGAAAAATATAAGAACACAAGGGAGGGGAGGGGGTTAGGAAAAACTGCTTTGACCAGCTGCAGTGACTACTCCACTTCTACCTACGTGATGTTTACCTCTAGTTGCTTCCGGAGGTCACCGCCCCCTCGGCCCGGTTCCAGACCAGGGCCGAGAGGCTGCCCTGAACATAAGAATGGAGGAACATTGCAAAAAGCCTACTGGCCCATTTAGAAAGTCTACTGACTTAGTGCCCGTCCCTTGCAGACCAAGTATGCTCCACAACCCAGTTGATCAGGAACTATTTTGAGGAATCTGTCGAGCTCCCTCTTGAAGACAGCCAAGGGATTGTTGACGATCTCCCTTATGCATGTTGGGAAGACGATGAAGAGTCGCGGTTCCTTAACACTTATTAAGTTCTCTTTCAGTGTACTCATGTTTTTCACTGAAGGTATCCTGAACCGTCAACCAATCATCTTGTGATAATAAGCAGTAATTTCGGTGTGCAGATTTGGTACCAATCCCTCCAGCATCTTCCAGGTGTAGATTATAATGTATCTTTATCGCCTGAGTTCTAATGAACACATTTCTAGGGACATTAATCGTTCCCAGTAATTTATTTGTTTATATGAGCTGTGAAGGCTCTATGTACATTTTTCACCACAGAGGGAAGAAAACAACAATATCGATCAAACGCAAATTACAGGAAAAGTAGAGTTTAAAGAACATTGAAAAAATATATCTTTTCAGCTAAAGTGAAGATAGGAGAGTATAATTATTGAATTATTTTAATTGTTGTTTTCTCGGGGAATCGCTAATTCCCTGGAGAGGCGGTCATACAGCGCCTTGGAAAAATGATTATAACTATAGCCATTATTTTTAAAGGGGCGGACCGGTAAGCCAGCGGAAGGCCTCGGTCAGATGACCAAAAGCTACGGCGGGTCATCTGAATAAATAACAAAAAAAAGGCACAATACCGTGACTGGAACAATACACAAATAACCTACACACAAAAGAGAGGAGCTTACGACGACATTTCGGTCCGACTTGTGACTTTGTAAATGGTCCAAATCGGACCGAAACGTCGTCGTAAGCTCCTCTCTTCTATGTGTGGGCTATTTGTGTGTCATCTGACTGAGACCCGCGTCAGGAAACACTTGTCCTGTCTCCTGACGAACCTTACCTAACCTTGGAAATGAGAGGTAATCAGGAGTGATGCACATAAGGGAAAGTGCCTTAGATCAAGAGCCCTTCACCAACTACAGGAAATTATGTAATCTATGTGACAATCTGAATATTGCAGACGGGACACTGATGACGGGACACCACGAACATAGAAAGCGCTGTTCTTGTAATTACAGATAGACGGTGACATACACACAGACATACACACGTTCACGCCTTCAGACACTTGTACACTCAACTCGTCACACTCGGAAATCGCGCAATCGCACACTAACGCACTCTGAACACATTCACTCACGCACTCGTGCTCCTGGACTCATCACGCACTAGCGTGGTATGGCAGCAATATGTCTGTTCGCGTGTGCGTTCGCATGTGTTCACACACTCAATCATCAAATGAATCAAAACACGCACACAGACACGCGCGCGCGCACACACCTTTATATATACATACATATATATTTACCAAACTGCGACCAGCCGAGATTTGACCCAGCGACACATTCTCCCGCCTCAAGAGACAGAACAACGTTCACATTGCCTTAACCACTTAACCAGCTCTCGGCTGGTCGCAGTTTGGTAAATGTTTCAATACCACTTTTTTCGTGATTTCATTGTTATATATATATACACATATATATACACACATATATACACATATATACACACATATATACACATATATACACACATATATACACACATATATACACATATATACATACATATATACATACATATATACATACATATATACATACATATATACATACATATATACATACATATATACATACATATATACATACATATATACATACATATATATATATATATATATATATATATATATACATACATAAAGAAAGGGGATTAGATGAGTGAGGGAATGAGAGAAATGGAAAATAAGAGGCAATACTGGTGAAGAAGAGAAGAGAAGGGAGGGAGGGAGGGAGAACATAGAAGGTAAGGGAGAACGTGGTCGGGGGAGGGGAGGAGAGAAAGGGAGTGTCTCAAGACATAATAATATTGATTTGTTGTAAAATATAGACTATAAATTCGCCCCATAAATCACGTCCTCATGGCTCCGTTACGACCAAGTGGCCATTTCTTGAGAGGAAAAAAAGAGAGTAAGAACGTCATATATTTTACCTAAAAGAATATTTATTTCCCAGGTCATACTGAGTCCCGAGGAGGTGTGTAATTTTCCAGGGCAAGATAATTCTGGTTTTACTGCTTGACAATGGGTTTGGCTGTGCTTCAAAATACATAATTATGGTAGTTGTAAGAGAAACGTAGTAGCTGTTGCTGCTGATGTCATTCTCAATGGTCGACCGACCCTTGGAGGGGTGGGGGAGAGGAGGGGTGGAGGGAGAGGAGGGGCGAGGTAACGGGGGGGATGTAGGGAACTGAGGGAGGGAGGATTTGGACGGGTGGAAAGCATGATTCATGAGCCATTAGCTTAATGTCTGTGTTTTCCGTCTTCTGTCAGTTTATGACTGGTCTGAGCGGAGTGACAGGAGACAGACAGACACACACACACACACACACAGACACACAGACACACACATTAGCAAACATAAAAATGGCTTTCAAAATTCTAGACAAAGAAAGGTTCAGGACACTGCATACATTATACAACATATGGCCGAGCAGTCTTCGAATACTGAGAGCCTGCGTGAAGCCCATACCTAATTATACTGAGACTTCAGACAATTCTTCTTTCCCGTGGGCTTTGAAATGAATTAAGGTACAGCAAATTCCATGGTATTAAAAAAATAAATAAACTTAAGATGGTTTAAAGATTTGCGACAAGGCTGGTACCCAAATTAAGGATCAAAAGTCGAAATAAACCGACCAGAACATGAAGCACTAGAAAAAGGAAGGAAAAAAAGGAGATACAACATGACATGATCACAATTATGCACAAGTGTCATCCACGACGCTGTAGACCACTTCTCTCACGAAAGATTATAGATTCTGTATCACAAGCTTTCATGCACAACAAGTTCTCTGAACAATATATCAAGATAGGTCAGAGACTGATCTGATCCCGCAACTAAGGGACAGACACCACGAGTTTGTGAAAAAGATAAAATGTGAGCTCCATGGCATTTATTGAGATGACGTTTATTCTACTATCAGTCCATCTTCACATGCAGGTAATAGTACTTAGTAAGACGACGTTTCGTCCACCAGAGACGAAACGTCTTCCCAGTAAAAGCTCTAAACCGTACATTATCTTATTCTCGTACTTGACGTTATATTTTATCATTGACCTGGAGCTGCGAGGATCTAACTCATAGAGGAGTGCAGAGCAAGAGAGAGTAAATGGAAACTGAACACACAGAAGAACCACAGGGACTTTTACAAGCAATTTTACAGTGGACTTGCATTTGCAAGGTTAATGGCTATTTTCAAAGTATACCTGACGCATTTGTTACTATCACAATATAGAGAGATGGTCATTTAATGAACAGGAGTGATGGACAATTTGCTAGATGATGCTTCCACGATGTTCCTGTCATGTCGAGATCTCTATAAAAACAGGTTAAGCAACAGTTGAAGCCACTTTGTGGTTAAATTGGTATAATCGCGGACTTGCCATTGCAAGGCCGCCGGGAGATTACTAATACTACTTACTCAATTTGTTACCATCACGTTAGAGTGAGATTCTCATTCATTTTACGGTGAGTTAATGGAATGAATTAGACGATGACGGTGTAGGCACAAACTGTATACGAGGATTCAGAAGCAAATAGAGTATACCCATTAACTACGCCGATTGATTCAAGGGAAGGAGTCGGGAGCCAAGCGCTGGAGCTCCAGCTTCTTAGGTACATCCTTGTAAATTCAACTTGGCAGATACAGGGTCACTCTCCAGTGCACAAATATATGCAAAAAGTACCTTTACGTTTTGTGTACCAAGGTGATATTTTCGATCAAAGTTTGAGTTATAATCCGAGAAAAATATCTAATTTTGACTCTGATGCAACTTAGAAAACAGCAAAAAAGTATTTTCAGTTTTGTAGTTGAGAACAAAAAAGAGCCATTAATTTTCACAAGTGACAGTTATCTGGCTCCTAGACAATTTAACGATAATATTTTTCAACGCATATATCTTGCAAAACACTAAATTGCGCAGAGAACGAAGTAAAAAAAAAAAAAAAAAAACCACCGAGAGAAATAGCGTTGATTCACGCCTTGTGTTTGGAGGTTGCAAAAGCGGCAGTGCTCAATAAAGTGTGTTAGTGAGATGTACAATCCGAAAAAAAGAGTCGGTTTTTTACCGGTCGCTGTTGTTACCGTGAGAGAAGCGGTGCTGTTCGTCACACTTCCCACGACACAAATGATCGCAAAGTGAGCCATATTTTCCCAGTTTTTCCTGTCCAACTTGTCCTTCCAACGCCTTTATTTTGTTTTTTTTCCACTTTATGTTCTTAAGCCAATTTCTCTACAAACGCTATTTAGGTTACCTAGGTTAGCAACATTCTTTAACACCAATAATTGCGATAATGAATAAAGGTGAAACTATGTTTTGATGCTGGAGCAGAAAATAAAGAACCACTGAAAAGACCGAGGCAGCATATTTTATCTTGACTTTTCTGGCTAGTTTAATAGGCACCTTATAGCCATCTTGTGGCTAGTAGTCTTGCGAGATAAAGACCAATACAGAGAAGCAGTCTAAACAAGTCTTCAGCATTCATGTCGGAGCCTTAGTTAAGTGAAGTCATTCTCAGTTAATGATCTTACCACTATACTCAGGAGAGTCGTAAGCCTTCCACAAGAAAAATAATTATAATAAAGCTAACTTACGTCACAATGTACAGTGGCACAATTTCTAAAAACAACCCCCCAAAGAATAGGAACGACTGCAGAATAAACCTTAACTGACAGCGTTCCTCTCTATTTAGAGCTTTATCAAGTCAATAAAGCTCAAAAGAGCAAAAAGTTGTCATAATACAAGCTATCTATGCTCCTGTGTTCTTTCTTCATTACAACGTACAGAGCGCCTTCGTATCCACAGAGTTATAAAATATTTGTCTACAAAGGGAGGACGGTCTATTCGCAAACTTGGTTTGTCACCCTTGAGAAAATCTGCCATTACGGTCAGAAATGAAAGCATAGTTTCATCACATCTTATCACAGAATGTTAAATTTAATTTTCAGTGGTCTAGAGAAAGTTTAAACCCAATTAGCAGAAAAAAATCCTGATAAATTTGAGAAAACCAGAATACCGTAGATATTAACATTAAAGTCTAATGTCCAGCATAACGAAATATGTACTGAGAATAATGGTATGATCAGTAGAATACAAGATGGTGTCAGTTAAGTCTTGACTCATGGTAGCTAAGCATTATGTACAAAGAGGTTTAAAATGAATGAACGTAAACAATACTAAACTATTTTCAAATCCCGTTCATGTATTAGAGCTGGTTTTTTTTTTCATCAAAACACTGGTGGCTGCTAGAGTTGACTTGAGTCCACTGGACTATTACACGTGTCTTTGTCTTCACTTCTGTCGCCCCTAAGAACTTCAACCAGTGAAGAATAATTATCCTTTGTAAGAATGACTGATGAGAACGATAATCGTGGATTTACTCCTCAAGTAATATCAGCTCTGTCTCTGCCGCTACTGGTAGACATTGACATACATCATCTCATTCTTCATTTTCAGTATATCTTCTTTCATATTCTTATACCCTTCAAGGAAGGTGAGAGGGAAGGCCTCTTGACGTAAGAAATCGAAACCACCCATCCCTTCCTCGAATCTAACCTGATTTCCTTCTCATGCGTTCTATGACCCTTACAGATTAAACTACTCCCTATGAACTTAAAAGTTATCATAATTTAAACGGAAGTTTAAAGGACAAAGTAGTAAGGGGAAGAGAAAATATAGTTTAAAATTTAAATGTATGATAATGAAACTTCAATGAAACAGAAACATCTGAGAGTTTAGATATATTTCATTATTCCTACTTTGTTCGGTGACTGCAGGTATTGCCAGAGTGCAATTGTTTCCAAAGTGCAGTTGTTGACAGTGCGGCTATTGTTTGATTATGATTGTTACCAGAATACAGGAGTTTTCAACTCTGATGACTGCAGACGTTACCAAAGTGAAAGTGTTGCCAGATAGTGTTGCTAGTCTGTTGGTGTTGCCAGATTGAAAGTACTGCAGGTGTCACCAGACTGCAGGTGTCACCAGGATTATTTTTATTTATATTTAACATGCTCACATTGGATGCCTCTTGTCTACATATTCTTGTTTACATTGTTCGCGACAACCGTCATCATTATTTCCTTGCATACCAGATGTTAACTCCCAGACTTAAAATTCAGGAAATCTGCTGCGTAGCAAATTTACATACCACGCGATGCTGATCAGTTTATAGAGAAGAACCACAGGTGTTTCTAGTGACGTTTGGCCTCTGTATTCCCAGTTATTTATGTTAGGGCGGCATCGTTTGTGTGTCACAGGTACACTCACCCGTGTTCACCTGTGAATGGCTCAGTAGTACCTGCTGTAGAGTTACTCACCTACATACACTCACGTATGTGCACTTAGAATCGATCCTACATCATTCACACTGATGTAGCGTCACATGAGATAAAATGTACAACAGTCCCCAGTAGACTGTTATTACCAGTTATGAAGACATTAATACTATTCCTCATACATTAGCTTTCTTCCACATGTTTAAAAATGGTAGCGGGCTGTCTCGCGACTAGCGAAAGGAGTATCGAGCCTCCAATATTCCTCGCGCTGAATTACAGACGCGCATTTAACCCTTAACACAAAGTAAAAAAAAAAAAAATGGCAACGACAGCCGCAGCTCCCACTGTTTCAAAAACAAAAATAATCAGTTTTTTTTTTTAATTCCTCTCTCCGTTTCTTTTGCTACATTTTCATTAGAATTCATTCTTTTGAGTTACCGTCCAGGGATTATCGTCACTTCGGTCAGGTCTCTGATCAGGCCTCCTAGATGACGTTATCAGTCGTATTGTTAGTGGTATCAGCTCATACTGCGACATAGACGCCACAGTCTGGCGGAACTGATTGTGTTCCATCTTGCAAAGAGTTATTAGTTTGTGTATGTATATATATATATATATTCGTGCCGAATAGGTAAAACTTGCTATTTTGGCTTAAATAGCAACGCTCTTCTTCCAGAATAAGACAAGCGAAAATTTGTGTATGCAATAATTTCGCAAAAATCATTCTGAACCTAACGGAAAAAATATATTTCCTTGTGTTTATTATAAAATTATTGTAAACTTAACTAAAATATATTTAGTTGAATTAGGCAAAATTAAATTGCGCTTGTAATAATAAGGTTAGGCAAGTTTTCTAAGGTTCTTTTGGTAAAAGAATTATTAATTTTTACATTAACAAATGAAAAAAAAATATATCTTTAAACGTAAAGAGAAAATTTTAGAAAGGACTTAAATTTTAAACGAGTTCTTGCTAATTGACCAATTTTACCTATTCGGCACACGCACACGTGTGTGTTTTCGTTGAAAATTCTTTCCAGAATGCTGTTCGAGTGCCGTTACCGAACGAATTTGTTCCCATAAGGACAAATGTCAGTTAGATTAGTCATTTCAGACCCCCAAAAATACACTTACAAAAGCACTTACAAAAATAAACTTACATAATTGTTCGAGTTGGGAGGTGAACGAAAACCGGGGGTCCACTGTATAGTGAATGTCCAGAAACGCCCTTTCTTAGGGTGGAGCGTTGGAATCACAGCATCCTATTGGCTGTTTAACTAGTAGGCACCCACCCCTCCTAGATGAAACAGGAAAGAGGATACAAAGCCTCACCTGCTGGTCAATTTATATTATCTTGACGTATCAGTCATTAATTCGCTCCTCACTAATATTACCTTACAAGAGGGAGACCAGGTCTAGTGTTTCACAATATGCAATAAATCCATAAAATATGACCTTAAACTCCTTGTGTCCTTTGTTAAGAATGTTAAGGTCACTTACATACAGCAACATACACACACACACCTTCACACACACACACACACACACTTCACACACACCTTCACACACACACACACACACCTTCACACACCTTCACACACACACACACACCTTCACACACACACACACACACACACACCCACCTACACACCCCCGGTGGCCTAGTGGGTAAAGCTCTTGCTTCACGCACTGAGGGGCTGGGTTCAATTCCCGGTGGGGCAGAAACATTTCGAAGTGTTTCCTTACATACACATACACACACATATATACAACAGGCCTAGTGTCTAATTGACATGTGCCTAGGACAAAATGGTAACTAACTAACCTACACACACACACACACACACACACCCTACACACACACACCTACACACACACACACCTACACACACTACACACACACACACCTACACACACACACACACCACACCTACACACACACACCTACACACCTACACACACACACACACACATTTTAACCCCACACACACACACATCACTCCCCCTGTCCCCACCCCATCAACCCAAAACCCACCCTCACAACTACCCCCCCCCATCACAAACTCCACCAATCATACAACTCCCCCACCCATGCAGCAACCCCCTATGGGCACTCTGCCCACACACCCCCAACCCCCGAAATCCACCTAGGGCCACAGTCTTGGGAACGAGGTTGAAGGTCTGGTACACAAATGCGGATGGAATCACGAATAAATACGAAGTGTGGAATGAAAGAATTGATGAGAAATCCCCAGACATCATAGCGGTCACAGAAACAAAACTCACTGAGACAATAACAGACGCAATCTTCCCACAGGGTTATCAGATCCTGAGGAAAGATAGAAAGAGCAGGGGGAGGAGGGGTCGCACTGCTCGTAAGGAACCATTGGAAATTCGAGGAAATGGAAGGAATGGAGGTGTGTAGAGAAAGGGACTTTATAGTAGGTACGATCCAGTCTGGAGAGCACAAGATAGTCATTGCAGTGATGTATAACCCTCCACAGAACTGCAGGAGGCCAGGAGAAGAATATGAAGAGAACAACAGAGTAATGGTGGGCACACTGGCGGAGGTGGCAAGAAAAGCGAACTCGAGCAGAGCGAAGCTACTGGTCATGGGAGATTTCAACCACAGGGAGATCGACTGGGAGAACCAGGAACCACGTGGGGGTCCAGAAACATGGAGAGCCAAGATAATGGACGTGGTACTGGAAAACCTGATGCACCAACATGTCAGGGACACAACCAGAGAGAGGAGAGGACGAACCAGCAAGGCTGGACCTTGTATTCACCCTGAGCAGCTCAGACATTGAGGACATAACACACGAGAGCCCCCTGGGACCCAGCGACCATATGGTGCTGAGCTTTGAGTACATAGTAGAGTTACAGGTGGAGAGGGAAACGGAACTGAAAGAGACAAACCAAACTTTAGAAGAGGAGACTACATGGGTATGAGGAAAGGGAGGAAAGGGACATGGAAGGACAGTCAGTAAATGAAATGATGGAATACGTAGCGACAAAGTGCAAGGAGGCAGAGGAACAGTTTATACCCAAAGGCAAAAGATTAAATGGGAAGGCCAGAAAGAGCCCCTGGTTTAACCAAAGGTGCAGGAAGGCAAAGACTCAGAGTGCCAGAGAATGGAAAAAGTACAGAAGGCAAATAACAAGAAACCAAAGAGATTAGTTGTAGAGCTAGAAACGAGTATGCACAGGTACGGAGAGAGGCCCAGAAACAGTACGAAAATGACATAGCATCGAAAGTCAAGTCTGACCCAAAACTGATGTACAGTCACATCAGAAGGAAGACAACAGTCAAGGACCAGGTGATAAGGCTGAGGAGGGAAGATGGGGAACTCACAAGAAACGACCAAGAGGTATGTGAGGAGCTCAACTCGAGGTTTAAGGCAGTATTCACAGTGGAGGCAGGAAGGTAGCTGGGTAGACAGGACAGAGCGCGACACCAACAAGGAATATATCAAGTGTTGGATGGCATACACACAACTGAGGAGGAGGTGAAGCAGTTACTCAGTGACATTGACACCTCAAAGGCGATGGTTCCGGACAATATCTCCCCGTGGGTCCTTCGGGAGGGTGCAGAGGTACTGAGTGTTCCACTTACCATAATATTCAACACATCCCTTGAAACTGGGCAGCTACCTGAGGTATGGAAAAAGGCCAACGTAATCCCCATTTTTAAGAAAGGAGACAGAAAAGAGGCACTAAACCATAGACCGGTGTCACTTACGTGTATAGTGTGCAAAGTCTTGGAGAAAATCATCAGGAAAAGAATGGTGGAGCATCTGGAACGGCACAGGATAATCAACGCCAGACAGCACGGATTCATGGAAGGCAAATCCTGTGTAACAAACCTCCAGGAGTTCTGTGACAAAGTAACAAGAGGTAAGACAAGAGAGAGAAGGGTGGGTTGATTGCATTTTCCTGGACTGCAGGAAGGCCTTCGACACAGTACTTCATATGAGATTAGCGAAGAAGCTGGAAGACCAAGCGTGCATAATAGGAAGGGCATTGGAATGGATCAGGGAATACCTCACAGGGAGGCAACCACGGGTCATGGTGCGTGATGAGTATCACAGTGGGCGCCTGTGACGAGCGGGGTCCCGCTGGGGTCAGTCCTAGGACCAGTGCTATTCTTGGTACATGTGAATGACATGACGGACGGGATAGACTAAAAAGTGTGTCTGTTCGCAGATGATGTGAAATTAATGAGAATCAAATCAGATGAGGACCAATAAGGACTTCAAAGAGACCTGGACAAGCTGGACATCTGGTCTAGCAACTGGCTTCTCGAATTTAATCCCACCAAATGCAAAGTCATGAAGATCGGGGAAGGGCAAAGAAGACCGCTGACGGAGTACAGGCTAGGTGAACAAAGGCTATAAACCTCGTTAAAAGAGAAAGACCTTGGGGTGAGCATAACACCAAGCACGTCTCCGGAAGCACACATCAACCAGATAACTTCGGCAGCATATGGGCGACTAGCAAACCTAAGATTAGCGTTCCGTTACCTTAACAAGGAATCGTTCAAGACACTGTACACCGTGTACGTCAGGCCCATTCTAGAGTGCAGCACCAGTCTGGAACCCACACCTGGTCAAGCACGTCAAGAAATTAGAGAAAGTGCTAAGGTTTGCGACAAGGTTAGTTCCACAGCTCAGGGGACTGCCCTATGAAGAAAGGTTGAGGGAAATAGGACTAACAACACTGGAGGACAGAAGGGTTAGAGGAGACATGATAACGACATACAAAATACTGCGGGGAATCGACAAGGTAGATAGTGACAGGATGTTCCAGAGGGAACACAGAAATAAGGGGCACAATTGGAAGCTGAAGACTCAGATGAGTCAAAGGGATGTTAGGAAGCATTTCTTCAGCCATAGAGTAGTCAGGAAGTGGAATAGCCTAGCAAATGATGTAGTGGAGTCAGGAACCATACATAGCTTTAAGACGAGGTATGATAAAGCTCATGGAGCAGGGAGGGAAGAGACCCAGTAGCGGACAGTGAAGAGGCGGGGCCAGGAGCAGAGTCTCGACCCCTGCAACCACAATTAGGCGAGTACAATTAGGTGAGTACACACACACACACACACACACAAATACGGTGGTCATGGCCACTCGGCCTCTTCATGAACAAATAAGTGAGTACAAATAGACGAGTACGCACAAATATTCATTGCTAAAACAAAAGCACACAATACACCGACGAACATTATAAAACGTACACTTAATATAAAAAGCTTCTCAATGTTGCATTATGAAAAAGGTAATCACTACCCTCGCCCCTCATAAAAAGCGTAATTACTATGTGTTCGCCACTGTAAACAAAGATTGGTAGCTAGTTCTTAAGTGTGTGTATGTGTAGGTAGATGTAGGTGTGTGTAGGTGTAGGTGTGTGTAGGTGTAGGTAGGTGTAGGTGTGTGTAGGTGTGTACTCACGTATTTATGGTTGCAGGGGCCGATACTCAGCTCCTGGCCCCGCCTCTTCACTGATCGCTACTTGGTCCTCTCTCTCCCTGTTCCATGAGCTTTATCATACCTCGTCTTAAAGCTGTGTATGGTTCCTGCCTCCACTACCTCACTTTCCAGACTATTCCACTTCCTGACAACTCTGTGACTGAAGAAGTACTTCCTAACATCCCTTTGACTCATCTGAGACTTCAACTTCCAATTGTTACCCCTTGTGTCTGTGTCCCATCTCTGGAACATCCTGCCTGTCCACCTTATCTATTCCTCGCAAAATTTTGTATGTCGTTATCATGTCTCTCCTAACCCTCCTGTGTGTAGGTGTGTGTAGGTGTGTGTGTGTGTGTTTAGGTGTGTGTGTGTGTGTTTAGGTGTGTGTGTGTGTGGTGTGCATGTCTGTGTCTGTCTGTGTAAGCGACCTCCTTAACATTCTCAACACTACGTGAGGAACGGAATGTGTGGCTGTTGCCTCCTTAACATTTAGACAAGATGTGTAAGTCTTGAGCAAAATATTACACATTCACTGTCATGTACACTGGGGCAGCAACTATCAGTGTTATCATGGCCACGCATATACATGTGCTGTGCGTCATGCAATATATGTGGCGTATTCTGGTAAGAAGGGTGTTTTACTTACTAACATTTGTATCCATCAGGTCTCCTAACTTAAGATTCTTGAATTAAAATGCTAGTAGTTGCGATGAGTTGGATGTGTGGTGGTTGGTAATGGAGGGTGATCGTAGGTACAAGGTATAATGATACAGACAGTGTGGATGAAAGGAAACCAGTGCATACACGCAGGACATCTTTATTGGATGCGCTTCAGTCGTGGGACCTTGGTCACTCCAAATGATGAAAGAGATTGAGAAATAGATGTATATACAGTGGAGAAAGGATGTCACTTGCGATGATTAGGTGAAGGCCAGGTTATTTAATAGTCGTTTCACGTGGCAACATGGAATCAGCGTGGCGTATTATGTCCTAGAGTAAATATATATTTGCCAGCTCTTTGTTATGTGGTGATGGAAGTAGAAATTAAGGATGCGTCAGTACAGTTTTGCCTATCAATGCTGGATTCTCTGTGGATTAATTCTACTTCGTTCGTTCCATTGCATGAGATGGCTCTCTTTGACCGTTGTGGTAAATATTCCTCGTTTCTCCTACGTATGTCTTGTTGCATCCTCTGCATAGCTTAGTGTAAACTACAGCTTCACTGTTGGGTTTATCATAGATTTTTCTTCCAGGTGAGGTCTGTGATGGAAGAGGTAGCCATGGCAACTACACGGATGATGCTTCTTGAGAGGGGCTGTGTGGTGTTGTTGGCCACTTTTGCAAATTGAATAAAAAAAGTATTCTCGGTGGTGGTTTTGTAGACAGAGTTGAGTATATTCATAGCCCTGCATTTACAATCATGTGTAAACGTGTGAAGGCACTAGTGACATACTGGAATTTTTCTAAGAATTCAAGACTGAAGATGCGAAATGCCCTAACGAAATAACGCTATGGTACGAGTGTCGTGGTGCGAGTAGAAATGAGTAAGATTATCTTTATTCGTGGGTTTTCTGTAGATTCTGAAAGAAAAAGTGTCTGTTTGGTGACGTGAATAGGAGAACATTAAAAGATGGTAGCTTGCCTTCGTTTTTTAGTTAAAGAGTGAATTTGTTAGAATGGCCGACTTTGCTGATTTTATGAAAATCTGTAATGTTGAGTCTTCTGTGATAGGACCAGAATGACACTAACAAATCTGAGCCAAGTGATTGTATTAAGAACGATATTTCGAAAACCTACGGGTGGTTGTGTTGATGTGTTGTAATATGGAAGGGTGGTGGTGTTGAGGTGTAGCATTGAAAGGTAGTGGTGTTGAGGTGTGGTGGTAATGAAGGGGAGTGTAGTGGTGGAGTTTTGTGTATGTTGACAACAGCTCCCCCATCAGCAGTAGCGGGGTCCATTCCTGGATTATACGACCATTGATGTCATGCAGTTATGGGAATTCTGTTCCCGTGTTCGTGTTTTATCTCCCGTCTTGTACATTACTTCTAGCCCTGGCGAGAACAACACTGGGATACCACGACCAGAACACAGCTAAAAGATTCCATGATTGTCTTGCTCTCCTCACTGGAGGCTCATAAACGTGTCTTGTGGGGTAGACAAATTAATCCAGCCCACGATTTTAACGCCGGGAGACACTAGTTTTATGGTTCTTGGTTGCGATAGACAATAGATAGGCAGTCCCCTGCGTAGCACCTCCGACCTGGACCCGTTCAGCCACTATCAGGATTATTAGGTGCACCCAAAGGACATGACTCCAGCCCTCAATTTGTCTTCGAGATACTAGGAGACGAGTTGACTCGAACAATCTCAACTGTATCTTTCCGCCTGGACTGGCACACCCGAGACATGGTCCTTGTACTCGATTATGTGTATCCACCTCATTGTGGTTGCAGTGGTCTCATCTCAACTCTTGTCTTGCCTTTAACTTGATGCTTGCCGGATTTACTCCCTTCTTGCCTTGTAGGCCCTTGAAACTGTGTTATTTTTTTTTCAAATATTTTATCAGGTATGGATTCCATGCCGCTGCTTCATACTCCACGATTGGCCGGACATACTGTGAATTATTTTTTTGATGACTAAGACACATGTGCAACAGTTGGGTATCTATTTTTGAAACGTTTCGCCTACACAGTAGGCTTCTTCAGTCAACATGAATGGTATTCAATACCGACAAGATGAAAATTAGACATATGCAACATCTGGGTATCTTTAATGTAGACGTTTCGCCCTCCTACTTGGAGTCTACCTGGAGGGCATTCCGGGGATCAACGTCCCCGCGGCCCGGTCTATGACCAGGCCTCCCGGTGGATCAGGGCCTGATCAACGAGGCTGTTACTGCTGGCTGCACGTAGTCCAACGTACGAACCACAGCCCGGCTGATCCGGCACCGACTTTAGGTATCTGTCCAGCTCCCTCTTGAAGGCAACCAGGGGTCTATTGGTAATGCCCCTTATGGCTGGTGGGAGTCTGCTGAACAGTCTTTGGCCCAGGACACTTAGTGTTTTCTTTTGGTGTATCAGTGGCGCCCCTACTTTTCACTGGGGGTACATTGCACCGGCTGCCAAGTCTTTTGCTTTCGTATGGAGTGATTTATGTGTGCATATTAGGGACCAGTCCCTCCAGAATCTTCCAGGTGTAGATTATATCTCTCTCTCGCCTGCGCTCCAGTGAATATAAGTCTAGTGCTTCCAGGCGTTCCCAGTAGTTAAGGTGTTTGATGGAACTTATACGTGCAGTAAAGGTTCTCTGTACATTCTCTAGATCTGCAATTTCACCTGCCTTGAATGGGGATGTTAATGTACAGCAATATTCTAGCCTAGAGAGAACAAGTGATTTAAAAGGGATCATCATTGGCTTAGCATCTTTTGTCTTGAATGTTCTCATTATCCATCCTATCAGTTTCCTCGCAGATGTAATAGTGGCATTGTTGTGGTCCTTGAAGGTGAGGTCTTCGGACATTACCACACCCAGGTCCTTCACATTACTTTTCCCCCTCTATTGTGTGATTAGAGTTTGTAGTATATTTCCTCCAGCTTTCCATAACATAGTTGGAATTTGTCTTCATTGAACCTCATATTATTCATCATATTGAACATCATATTGCCCATTGGAAAACTTGGTTTATATCTTCTTGGAGATTTGCCGTGTCCTCAATGGATGACACTCATGCAGATCCTAGTATCATCTGCAAAGGATGATACAGTGCTGTGGTTTACATCTGTCTATGTCTGATATGAGAATAAGGAACAGGATAGGTGAGAGTACTGTGCCTTGTGGGACAGCTCTTCTCTATGGCAGCATCCGATTTAACTCTGTTTACCACTACTCTGTGTTCGATTGGTTAGAAAGTTGAAATCCATCTGCCTACTTTGCCAGTTATTCCTTTAGCACGCATTTTGTGTGCTATTACACCATGTTTGTTTTCCAGAGCATCTAAGACCATATCATAGTGGTCTAGCAGTTGCGAGAGGCAGGAGCGACCTGCTCTGAAACCATGTTGCTCTGGGTTGTGCAATTTTTGGGAGTCCAGGTGGTTTGCTATCCTGCTTCTTAGAACTCTTTCAAAGATTTTTATGATATGGGACGTTAAAGCTATTGGTCTATAGTTCTTAGCTACTGCTTTGCTGCCACCTTTATGGAGTGGGGCTATATCCGTTGTTTTTAGTGACTGGAATCTCGCCTGTGTCTAAGCTCCTTCTCCATAGTATACTTATGGCCTGTGAGAAGGGTTTCTTGCAGTTCTTAATGAACACAGAGTTCCACGAGTCTGGGCCTGGGGCTGAGTGCATGGGCATGTCGTCGATGGCTTTCTCAAAGTCTAGAGTTAGGGTTATGTCAGAAATTTGGCATACATTGGCAGGGTTTTGAGGCTCATTCATGAAAAAAAATGGTTGGATTGTCTATCTTTAGACGGATTAGTGGCTCGCTGAACACAGTCATATTGAGATTTCAGTATCACACTCATTTTTTTGTTGTCATCTGTGTAAGATCCGTCTTGTCTGAGCTGGGGCCCTATACTAAAAGTTGTTCTTGCCTTGTTTTTGGCATATGAAAAGAAATATTTCGAATTTCTTTCAATTTCACTAATCGCTTTTAGCTCCTCTCGACTCTCCTGGATCCTATATGAGTCCTTTAATTTTAGCTCAATATTTTCCACTTCCCTGGTTAGCGCTTCCTTCCGTGAATCAGATAGTCCGGCATTCTTGAGGAGCTCAGTGATTCTTCGTCTTCTCCTGTATAGGGAGCGTCTCTCTCTCTCTCTCTCGTTTACTTCTTCTCTTCTTTTTTCGTAGAGGAATATGCCTTGAACATACTTCAGCTACCAGGAGGTTGATCTTTTCAAGGCACTGGTTAGGGTCCATGTAATTTAAGATATCTTCCCAACATGTTTCATTTAGGGCATAGATTATCAGATCCCAGTTGATGTTCTTGTTGTTGAAGTTGAATTTGGTAAAGGTACCCTCACAGCTATATGCGTTTTGCTGATCAGGACTCCTGTGCATGTACGTCTGGACTTCGATTAGATTGTGATCAGAATTTGTTGTTTTTTATATTATGTTTCTTACCAGGTCCTCATTATTTGTGAAGATAAGGTCTAGTGTGTTCTCTAGTCTCGTTGGCTCCACTATCTTCTGACTTAGGGTGTGTTTGTTGCAGAAATTCAGCAGCTCATGTGTGTGTGTGACTTTTCATCTGAGCTGCCTCCAGGGATTATTTCTGCTACAACATTATTTGCTATATTCTTCCATTTTCTATGTCTAAGATTAAAGTCACCAAGCAGTAAGATGTTAGGGGATGGAGCTGAAGGTTTTCCAGACAGGAGTCAATTTTTGATAGTTGTTCTTTGAACTGTTGGGAAGTTGAATCTGGTGGCTTATATACAAGTACAATGACTAGGTTTTGGTTCTCGATTTTTATTGTCAGAACTTCAACTACATCATTTGTGGTGTTCAGTAACTCTGTGCAAATGAGAGACTCTGACATACAGGCCAACCCCCCCCCTTGTTGCCTGTTCTTTCTGTCGCATCTGAAAAGGTTGTACCCAGGTATCCATATTTCACTGTCAAAGTAATCTTTTGCGTGGGTCTCTGAAGGCTGCAAACAGTGCATTTGACTTCCCTAGAAGTCCACTAATGAAAGGAATTTTGTTGTTGGTAAATGGCTTAAGGCCCTGTACATTAGCAAATATAAATGAGGTTGTGTTGCATGTTTGTTGGGGGATTTCATTGTTGGCATCAGTAGTAGCGAGTTCGGAGGGGCCACTGGCTGTGCCTCCATTCTAACAAGGCTCCAAGGTCTACCTGGAGTCTACCTGGAGAGAATTCCAGGGGTCAACGCCCCCGCGGCCCGGTCTGTGACCAGGCCTCCTGTTGGACCAGAGCCTGATCAACCAGGCTGTTACTGCTGGCCGCACGCAGTCCAACGTACGAACCACAGCCCGGCTGATCAAGTACCGACTTGAGGTGCCTGTCCAGTGCCTGCTTGAAGACAGCCAGGGGCTTGTTGGTAATCCCCCTGATGTATGCTTGGAGGCAGTTGAACAATCTTGGGCCCCTCACACTTATTGTGTTGTCCCTCAACGTGCTAGTGGCACCCCTGCTCTTCATTGGGGGGATGTTACATCGCCTGCCGAGTCTTTTGCTTTCGTACGGAGTGATTTTTGTGTGCAAGTTTGGTACTAAGCCCTCGAGAATTTTCCATGCGTATATAATAATGTATCTCTCCCGCCTGCGTTCTAGAGAGTACAGGTTTAGGAACTTCAAGCGTTCCCAGTAGTTGAGGTGGTTTATCGCACTTATGCGTGCGGTGAAGGTTCTCTGCACATTTTCAAGGTCAGCAATTTCACCCTCCTTGAAAGGTGCAGTTAGTGTGCAACAATATTCCAGGCTAGATAGAACAAGCGATCTGTAAAGTGTCAACATGGGCTTGGCATCCCTGGTTTTGAAGGTTCTCATTATCCATCCTGTCATTTTTCGAGCAGATGCAATTGCTACATTGTTATGGTCCTTGAAGGTGAGATCCTCTGACATGATCACTCCCAGGTCTTTGACATTAGTTTTTCGCTCTATTGTGTGGTTGGAATTAGTTTTGTACTCCGATGAGATTTTAATTTCTTCACGTTTTACGTATCTGAGTAATTGAAATTTCTCATCATTGAACTTCATATTGTTTTTGCAGCCCATTTAAAGATTTGGTTTATGTCTGCTTGGAGTCTTGCAGTGTCTTCAACGGTGGACACTGTCATACAGATTCGGTGTCATCTGCAAAGGAAGACACAGCACTGTGGCTTATATCCCTGTCAATGTCTGATATGAGGATGAGGAATAGGATGGGAGCAAGTACTGTGCCTTGTGGAACAGAGCTTTTCACAGTAGCTGCCTCAGACTTTACTCTGTTGACTACTACTCTTTGTGTTCTACGTGTTAGGAAATTATAGATCCATCTACCAAC
This sequence comes from Cherax destructor, assembly GCA_009830355.1. NCBI lineage: Eukaryota > Metazoa > Arthropoda > Malacostraca > Decapoda > Parastacidae > Cherax > Cherax destructor. Next base: position 34,255 of record WNWK01002967.1, read on the forward strand.
TTTTCCTGTTATTCCTTTATCACGCATTTTGTGTGCTATTACACCATGGTCACACTTGTCAAAGGCTTTTGCAAAATCTGTGTATATAACATCTGCATTCTGTTTATCTTCTAGAGCATCCAGGACCTTGTCGTAGTGGTCCAGTAGTTGGGACAGACAGGAGCGGCCTGCTCTAAACCCATGCTGTCCTGGGTTGTGCAATTGATGGGTATCAAGATGGGTGGCGATCTTGCTTCTTAGAACCCTTTCAAAGATTTTTATGATATGGGACGTTAGCGCAATTGGTCTGTAGTTCTTTGCTATTGCTTTACTGCCCCCTTTGTGGAGCGGGGCTATGTCTGTTGTTTTTAGTAGCTGCGGGACGATCCCAGTGTCCATGCTCCCTCTCCATAGGATGTTAAAAGCATGTGATAGGGGCTTCTTGCAGTTCTTGATGAACACGGAGTTCTATGAGTCTGGGCCTGGAGGTGGTGGACTATTTTGGTTACTTTCCATTTTCTTCGTTTCCTACCATTAAAAATCACTTGGAGTGGGGTTGTCATAACTACCATAACTACTATGGTTTGTAGATGAATGGTTCAGAGAACCGACAAGTTGTTAAATTAGACACATATGCAACACTTGGGTATCTTTATTGAGGAAACGTTTCGCCACACAGTGGCTTCATCAGTCCAATACAAAGTATTGGACTGATGAAGCCACTTTGGCAAACGTTTCCTCAATAAAGATACCCAAGTGTTGCATATGTGTCTAATTTAACTACTATGGTTTGTTGTATGGGGTGTGTGTTGTATGGGGTGTGGTCCCTTTTAGGTGGTATGCGGGGCAATTGGTATTGTAACATTGTTTTTCAAGGATTGAAGAATGACACATCTCAGGGTGGAAGAATTTGCAAGAGGTAGAACGACACACTCCGTTAGACAGGAGGTCGCGGCACTTTTTGGGATGCTCAAAGTTGCATGCCCCATTAATTTTCCCTGATATTCCATGTTTACAGATGCCCCAAACATAGAATTTGCACCATTTTGTTTTTGGCTGGATACAATTCGTGCTGGATGCAGATCCTAGAACTGCACTACAGTCCTCCATAGCCAAACCCGAGACACCACCATCTGTTGACATGGGGCCAACATTTTCCCTGGAAGAGGACTCCCCTACTATATCTGTACTAGAGGCTATGACGGTGATGGCTGTAGAAGATTCTACCCCGGAAGAGGACTCCTCCACTACACCTGTTCAAGAGGCTATGACTCTGGGAGAGTCTTTAACCAAATCTGGATTTTCAATATGGCTGGGGGCTGGGTCTGGGTCAGTCCTAGGGCATTATCAATACAAATTCTCGGACATAATTTGAAGACAGTAGAACTATATACAAAAGATGAGGTAATCAGTCCCTCAGCCTTGGAGTTGGTGTGAAGAGCAAAGTAGTCGTGAAGATTCTGGAGCACAGGCAAGAAGGCTGGCGCTTATATACTGGTGACAGGTGAAAAGGGGACGGGTAGCAGACGAAGGCAGTCACTGGTAGGCGGGATTTCCCAGTGGAAGTAGGTCATACCCAAGGCACGGGTTAGTAGGAGTGAAGAAGGTCAAGTAGATATCCTCTGAACCAAGATTCCATGATGTTGCGGTGTCTGACAAGTTGTATATGAATGGTGTGCAATACAAACAAGATGAAAATTAGATATGTACAGCATCTGGGTATTTTCATCTTGTTGGTATTATATACCATTCATGTACAACTTGTCAGACACTGCAACATCATGGAATCTTGGCGAGTCGAAGCAGGAGGAGGCGGGATCACTGTGGAAGCATCCACAAGAGTGAAGGACTGAACACATCGATTCCAGGCTGAGGGACTGATTACCTCAAACTCCTCCTCTCCTTACCCCTCTCTGCTTTGTATTGGACTGAAGAAGCCACTGTGTGGCGAAACGTTTCTAGAATAAAGATTCCCATATGTTGCATAAATGATAGTGTACCTGAGCTCATTTGAGTATACTTGAGTGTACCTAGATGCACCTGAGTGTACCTGCGTGTGCAGTAGCGCATCTGAGTGTTCCTGAGGGTACCTTAGTGTACCAGACCGTCCCTGAGTGTACCTGCGTGTGCTGTAGTTCACCTGAGCAATTTACGAGCCATTGTCACTTGCTGACATTTATGATCGTTATAACACGACTTTGTGCAAACTTTAATGGTGTCCAGGATGGCAGGAGGTCCTACACAGGAGAAGAGGAGAAAAGGAAGAGCAGGAGGAGGGAGAGTAGATTAGAAACATAGTACACGATATTATCAGCTGAGAAATCTTAATTAATGTTTCCGTTACTTGAGTCTAGAACAGGGTTGTCTAATGTCTAACCTTTGTTAGATATTGGACCGGGCCTCTGGGGCATTGACCCCCAAAGCACCCTCCAGGTAAACTCAAGGTAGACCCTATCTTGTCAAATCTTTTATTGCAAAAATAAGATTGAATTAACAGCCAAAATACATTGAACATTTCATTGTATATTTTTTTAACACACCGGTCGTATCCCACCGAGGGAGGGCGACCTAAAAAGAAAAATGAAAGTCTTCCTTTTTAATATATTCACTTCATTCTGAACTACAAAAACGTTGCTGAACAAAAACACACAATTGGTAATTACAAATAGTGACAGTAGTTCTCACGTCTCTGGCTCCTGAGGATTGAATGTTAGGTTAGGCAGACTGTCTAGAAGAGAATCAATTACCACACACACTCCACATTCTGATGGAGGGAAGGAGGGTGTTGCTGTGTGTGTATTCTTGATACAAGGAGGGAGAGAAGGAGAGTACTTTGTATGCTACTGGTGCTTGGAGGGAGAGGGTGATGTGCGTGTTATTCTTGCAAGGAGGGGAGGGAAGGAGAGCATTATATACGATTATGTTACTACTGCATGGAGAAGAAGGAACTAGGGGGTTGTTTTGTGTCTTCTTGCTGCAAGGAGGGAGGAGAGTAATACTTCTGCATGGGAGGGAGGGAAGGAGGGTGTTGTGTGCTCCTGTTGCAGGGAGGGAAAGAGGATATATGTAGTCTTGCTACATGGAGGGAGGGAAGGAGGGTGTTGCGTCTGTTCCTGTTGCTTAGAGAAAAAAAAAGGAGTGTGTTGTGTTTATTATTGCTACGTGGAGTGAGACGAGGAATAAAAGAAGGAATGAAGGGTAGGTTAAGTTCTTGCATCTATATGTCCTCTTAAGTTGCAATTCTTCCTGTGTTTACATCTTATGACTCGACTCGCTCCCTTGTAATTATGAGCTGAATTAAGAGAGTACAAGAGTGGCGTGTGTAATGGGTGCTGACAACGAAGTCTGTTATAATCTTGAGAAACAATAATCCTACTTGACAGTCTTACCATATATAAGATTCTTTTTTAACATTAATGGCATGAGAACATTTTATGATATAGCAAACAATGATCCGAGAGTACGGTAGAGCAAAGTCTAATTGTTAAAACTAAAAGCATAACTCCAATTATGATTAATAAACTTCCCACTCGATAGAATTGTCGCTGAAAAGCTTAACTTTCTACAGTGTTATATAGTTATTACTCCATTCACTCTGTGGTGTGCAGTAGAGGTTTTTTTTTTTTTTGCAATACAAAAGAGAGAATCATGTAACCTATAAGAAATATCGTCAAAGGTATATAATACGAATGAGGAAACAAAATAGGCAGACTCTGATTACCGAATCCGGGTAAGCCATGGATGTTGCTGCCGTGTCCTCGCCAGTCCTCTGAACCAGTCAATTTGTGTCAAACTTGCAAATCCCAAGTAATATTTACAAATATTAGCCTACCAGCTTGTAAAGCTCGAACTCTGGGCAGAATGCCACCACAGTCATCACTGACCTGCCAGCACTTACTCCACTGTGTTACAATAAATTTCCTTACATTAATGATATACCAACAAGTTGATGGTAAATTATACACATGCAATACCTGAGGTAACTATTTTCAAGACGTTTCTCCAATCAGTACCTTTTATTAATTCTAAACAGACGTTACAGGTGTTGCACATTATCTTATTCGTGCAACAACTTAGGCGAGTTTACACGTGTTCAAGAAAACACACATTTTGCAGCACAATCATTTATTGGCCTGATATTTCGCTCTGTTAGAGATTTAGCAGAACATTATTCAAATAAATGTTTTTTTCTCTTCAGTACTGTCTGCAGTACATCATCTGAATCCAAGTTTAGATGTATCGTAGGTCACACTAAACTGCAATCAAAAGCAAACTTTATACGGCAACTAAGCTACGTCGTCGATTTTTCCTTAGTCTATATCAAACTGTACCTTAAAGGGGTCTAAGTATCAATATACTAGTGTCTCTACGTAACACTATACCAGCATTTTAAAATAACAGTGCACCACAGCCTAAGAGTAGCACTGTACTAATGTTTCAAAGTAATGTTGTATGTGTTTCAAAGTAAATTTTAGAGCGTAACACTATACCAGTGTATCTCAGTAACCGTAATAGTGAAACCATACCACGGGTGGGGTTAGAACCCGCGATCAGAGTCTCAAAACTCCAGACCGTCACGTTAGTCACTGGACCAGCTAGCTTCATTAAGATTCATCCAACTAAGTATATTTCTACACCATAGGAAGGTTAGCATAGGCACCACTGTGTCCACAAATGCAGTTTTTACAGACGAATCTCCCGCTAGCACGGCCGTGCTAGGAACTAACTCACAATGTCTGGTGAAATGATCTACCATAACATTGGAAATTAGTTAACAGATCTAGCGCAACTCTTTCCCATGGTTCGCTAGTAGTTGAATACACCTGGATTGGATTAGGACCATTAGCATTACCTTTATGTTACATGCAGACACTACATTTCTTAACATACTCAGTAATATCAGTTGCCATACGAGGCCAAAAGTATTTCAATCTGGCTTGTTTTACAGAACGATCCATACCAGGTAGTGCAACATCTGGTACATCGTGAACTAGCTGTAAGGCTACATTCACTAGTGACTGAAATTACTAACTGGTATACCCTTCTACTAGAAGTACCCAGCTCGGCTGTTCGATACAGTAATTCTTGGTTCATGACAAAGTCACTGATGGGTGTTGGTGGCTTCACAGTAAGAATAAGATCTTCCTGGAGCAGGAATCGAATCACGCCAGACCACATGGGATCTGTTCTTTGAGCATTCTTTACATCCTCTGCACTAAATGGAGGATCTGCAGTTACTATACTAACATGTCGCGATAAAGCATCTGCAACTACATTTGACTTGCCAGGTAAATGTTCAAAGGTGGGGTTGAACGCTTGGATAGTCAAGGACCATCTGGCTAGTCTTCCAGTTATTTTGTTTATTCTGTAATAAAGGTATCAGTGGGGCATGATCTGTTAAGACATGAACAGAGTACTGATATATAATGTCTCGGAAGTGCTTCAAAGACCATACTATCGCTAAGGCTTCTTGCTCAGTTACTGTATAATTATATTCAGCCTTTGTACGGACTCAGCTAGCAAATGTAACTGCGTTGTACTTGCTACTGGTCTTCTGAGTTAGTACGGCACCTATGCCACTTGAACTAGCATCAGTTGTCAGATAGAAAGGCTTAGAAAAATCTGGAAATTTCAAAATTGGAGCAGAAGTTAGCTTTTATTTGAGAGTTTGAAATGCTCTTTCTTGACAGAAGGTCCAAACAAATGGAGCATCTTTCTTAAGCAACTCAGAGGAGCTGCTATGGAAGAAAAATTAGCAATGAAAGATCTATAAAAACCTGCTAAGCCCACATCAGCAGTTTTGGGAGATGGAAAATTTAATACTGCAGTTACTTTACTTTGGTCAGTCGTAAACCCTCTAGGAGTGACTATGTGACCAAGAAACTATTTCTGATCTGAAAAATTGACATTTGGACAGTTTGATCTTTAAATTGGCTTCTTCAAGCTTACCAAGTACCACGTCAAGTCTTTTCAAGTGCGTATCAACGTCTTCTGACATGACAATCACATCATCTAAGTACACCTTAAGTGCATTACCTATGAGGCCTCTAAAGATATTAGTCATTAGCCTCGATAATGTGATAGGCGAAGAGTGTAAACCGAAAGACATATGAAAGAAGTGATAATGGCCTGTTGGAGTGGAGAATGCGGTTAGCTCTTGGCTGTCCTCGTGGAGAGGGACTTGCCAAAACCCTTGTAACAAATCTAGGGTCGAGAAGACTTTGTTATCTCCAATATTGCGTAAAAGGTCACTAAGTACAGGAAGTGGGAAGCGATCTGGAATTTTTTTCGCATTTAACTTCCTAAAATCAATCACTGGGCGCCAAGTACCGTCCTTCTTAGGTACTAAAATCAGGGGTGCATTCCAGGGTGAATTGCTAGGTGCTATAACACCATCCTCAAGCATCTGATTGATCAATTCATATGCGACAGCAACTTGTGAATGAGGCATTCTGTACACAGTTATATAAATTGGTCGTCTAGTACCAGGCTCAAGTGGGATACGATGGGACAATAAGTTTGTTATATACGACATTTGTTCAACAGATTCAACAAACGTTTGACCTCATCTGGGAAGTCAGTGGGAGCTAAGTCTTTCTCAGAGCTATGATGTTCGGAGATGCCTCTTTGATTCTTTCATGTCACTCCTCCCACTTATTCATGGGATTCTACAGCATAGTGTGGGGTGGGGGCTGTAAGTTTGGATTATGGGTTGTTGGGATAGTGTGTTTGGCTATGGGTTTTGAGGGTGGTTGTGTGTGCTTGCACTTGCTGCTCTGTCCTTCTCTGGTTGTCCTCTGGTGACTGTCCTTGTCTCTCTTCCTAGTCCCTTTTGTTTCTGTGTCTTCTCCTTCTGCTGCTGTCATTCTGTTCTTGTTCTGTCGCAGTCTAGGAACACCCTCTTGTATGTTGATTCCTTCAACCGTGGTTTCTCTTGCAGGATCCTTTTCCGCACAATTTCTCTTGAAAATCAGTTTCATCGGCGGATTTCTCCCCTTCAATTACCCCCGTATTCTCTGAAAACTTACTATCTCAGTCATGTCCTCCTCGCCTATTTCTTCGATGATGCTTTCAATCTCCTGTTTTTCTTTCTGCCATCTTTCAATGTGTGTCCTCCCTTTGCTCTCCTGCAGCCCATAAATAAACACCGACTTCTCCCTCTCCTCCTCCCATTGCCTTTCCTCTGTGTCTCTGGGTCCCATTTGTACATGACCATTGTCGCCCTTATTTTTTTCTGTAACTCTTGTTGGCATGGTCGTCCCTCTGCTTGGGACCTGTCACCTTCTCTACCTTCTCCCCCTCACTGCTATCCTTGCTCCCATCTGCTCTCCCCCTTCATTCCTCAGCCTTGCTTGGTGGACTGATAGGGCCTTAGCACAAGTCTTGTCTCCTTCCTTTCTGTTGGACTCCTCATTCAGTAGGGGTGTACCTGCTTCAGATGCCATGTCTCCTCTGGGCAATAGCCTTGAAACTCGCTTCAGCATATTTACCTCATATTCTATTATTATTATTATTATTATAATAAAAAAGAAGCGCTAAACCACAACCTCATATTCTAGGACTCGTATCCTGGCTTCTGTGGCTTCAGCTTGCGAATCCCATTTCTTCTTCTCTGCCTCCATCCTCTTCTCTATTTTCACAGAAAGCTCACCTAGTTTGCTCTCCCACTCTTGTTCCATCCTTTTACATTGCTCTTCCTTCCATTCTTTCTTTCCAGGACCATCTTCCTCTGATCCTTTGAACCTTTGACTTCCTCTCTGAGCCCCCATTTTTTTAATGGGTTAGGTGCGTGTGCTGTTTGTGTGTGTGGAGTGGGGGGAATTGTAAGGGAGGGAGAGATGGGGAGAGGGAGGGGGACAGGGATAGTGATGGGAAGGTGGAGAGAAAGTGGGAAGGGTGTGTGTGTGTGTGTGTGTGCGTGTGTGTGTGTAAGTGAAGGATGAGGGTCCAGAGGGAAGGTGGGGCCTGGCATGCCTGTCATGTTGATCAAGATGTATCACCTACCCACTCACCTGATTGATGATGGCCCCGCCCTCTGTCATCAACCCCTTATCCCCCAATAGGCCATCAACCCTCCACTTTTCCCCCTCGGGGTCATCAACCCCTCAACTTCCCCTTCTGCTATCATAAACTTCTCCGTTTATATATGTATGTATGAATATACAGCACTCACTTATTTTTGGTTGCAGGGACCGAATCTCAGCTCTTAGCTAATGTATGAATGAATGAATATATGTATGTATGTGTGTATATGTAAATATGCATTTGTGTTTACGTGAATATTTTTTATCTATGTATATGACGTTCTCTTAAAATTCCATGTCCCCTTTGTGAGTGTGTGGGAGTGTTTGTGTGTATGTATACGTGGTTTTGTATGTATATGTGTATATACGTGTGTGTGCGTGTGTGGGGGCTTGGCGTGAGTGTGGGGGTGGCGTGTGTGGGAGGGTTGGCGTGTGTGGGAGGGGTGGCGTGTGTGGGACGGGTGGCGTGTGTGTGTGGGAGGGTGGCGAGGGGGATGTGGCGTGTGTGGGAGGGGTGGCGTGTGTGGGAGGGGTGGCGTGTGTGGGAGGGGTGGCGTGTGTGTGTGGGAGGGTGGCGAGGGGGATGTGGCGTGTATGGAGGTGGGCATAGACCATCCAGATTAATGATAATTCCCACGTAATAGTAACTTTGGTTGCCAGTGAACACAGTGGAATACTTAGCGACATCTTCATCGACCTACTCGACACCCAGCTCAGGCAGACACATATCAGACCTCACGTATGAAACCTACCCAGTATTACATTTGTTCGTACTATGTAATTACCATACAGAATAAGGACGCCACACGCCACAGGTGTTCCCGCAATGTAGCTGTTATATAAAGTAGGATAGCTGTACTTTGTGGGTTCTTCCCAGTATAACTGTGATATAGAACTGGGTAGCAGCATACTGCGTGTGTTCTTATGATATAAATGTAAAAATAAATTCGAGTATATTTCTGCTGTTTAATATAATTATTTTTATGTATTATTATTATTAATTGTCAACAAATGTATGCAAAGACTCTCCAGTGAGAGCCCCAACACAAGCAGCAGCAACAACGCCATCGTCACCAGCACCCAGCATTAGCAACAACAAGTCTCTCCTCAATCACTTCTCCTCCATAGAAAAAAAGACAAGCATGCATGAATATATATATATATATATATATATATATATAATGTAGCAACGATCCCTCAAATGCTTCACTCAAACACCAATGCAGTATTTCTTCACTGCAACTTTCGCCGTTCCATCTATCCATCCATCCATCATCCACTACGTGGCCTGTCAGTCCACTCCTCCACCCTCTCTTCTCCTCCAATTATCAGATTATAGGCCCCATCACTCCTTCCATCATTATTCGGTCATTTGTCTTCTCTCCGTCTTCACTACCCGATATTCTTCCCGTCTGAGCTCACGAAGTGCCTCATTCCTTCGTCAGGCAGACCTCAGCGTCTGACAGTCTCCTAGGAGAGTTTATATCTCCAGAAGGATTTAGAAAAGGCTTTGAGATGAGGAGTGGAAAGGCAATGTGGAGATGGTCCATATTTTTTTTTTTTTTTTTTTTTGTGCTGGCGTATTTTAAACTGCTCAGAATTTGCATCAAGTTATTAATTAGCACTGAAGGGAGAAGCCAACCAGACTGAGTACTCTGAGATTATAGAATGAAAAGCAGTATTTAAAATTTCCTAGCTTCTGCCGGAAGAAAAAAAAAAGTAGAAATTACACAGGCCAAAATCATTTCAAACTTTGAAACTCAATATTACTGTTATCATTGGTGTGAAAGACCACAAGATGGCGACAGATATGATAGTGCGAAGACACAGCTGTGTAAATATATTTGCAAAAACGTTTTGCTCAGATGAACTTGAAAAGAGTTTACATTATTTCCTGCTACGTCAAATGCATTGAAACATTCACATATTTCATTACAAGACTCCACGAAAGATGTGATAAGGAAGATTTTATGACACCATCGACATGGAGAGCCAGAGACTATGGCTATACACTTAAGAAAATTAAATGCCGAAAAGTCACTAATGTGTCTTCTTTGAGAACCAAATGGTGTAATGGCAAGGAAGATTTTAGATTTTGCCACCGAAGTGGTTAGTACATTGTGCACTCCATGTCCATCCTGTGGACGGTAGCGAAGAGGTGGTAAACATTGCATTGAGTGTTCCCTATATACTATGCACCTGCTCATTAGCCAATCAAGTGCTGTGCACTTTTACAGCAGCTCACGTTCTGAGTGGTGACAACTCCAGTGTAGCTGGTTACTTGATAATATTTTGATAGCTTAATCTGTATTGTTGCACATTCATTCTATAGTATTTTTTGCATACTAACTATAGAAGCTATTTTAATGCTATATGGATTGCGGTTACCGGTAGCAGTCATGTTAACATATATTCAGCACCTGAATGGAAAAATTAGAGGAGAACATTGGTTGCAACCGCTGAAAATTAAAGAAAAATTGAGAGACTATAACTGAAGACGAGACTCCACAAGCTTTGCTCAACTTCCTTAGCTACAAATATACGACTGCTGAATTTAAGACTTCCCTAACCCACTACTAGACCATCCTCAAGCCCACATCCTCACCTCTCACCCGCACCAACACATCCTCCTCACATACCCTTCAACAAACCTGAATCTTGCCGATAGCAGCCGATAAGCGCCCGCATACATCGTTAGTTATCCGGCTGGCTCGTCTGGCCGGTGATTGATATGATGCGGGCAGGGACTTGCTTCCCTTATCCGGTTCACTGTTTTGGGTATGGCAGGAAACCGCCTACTTTAGTTCTTATTATGTAACTATTTGATGCGGTAGACCAACAGCACACTGCTGATGTACCCAGTTATCGTGAATAATAAAAAAAGGTTTATCTACCCTTAACAGATGGAGTATTTCGCGTACACGTTTATTTTTCTAGCAGCCTGACGTACTGAGTCATGTTATAATCCACGACTTAACAATCACACGATAACAAGAAAATACAGAAGACAGAGTATGAACTTGATATTTAACTTAAACATGTATACTTGTATATACACTTTGCACAATTAAGTTAAATATAAGCGAATACAGAGTTAAACAGGCGCTTGGAGTAGATTAATGAATAGAGAATACTATCTCATCTACAACAGTGAACACAATGATGGGGAACAAGAGAGATAGGCAGTATAATGTGATCCAGGTGTCGGCTTGAGAGGGTCTGACTGGAATGCTCGTTCCATGAACGAGGGAACTGAAACAGCCAGTCAACTCTCCTGTCTTAAGTCAAAGAGTCACAAACGGTCAATTAAATAAGCAAGGGTCGCATACTAGTGCAAGGGGATTCTGGCGACTGTGCTCACAACTGACTGAGATAATTTGCAGTATCTTAGTTTTATATTGCGTGAGTTGAATACAGAGCGAATGCTCAATTTGCAAGGAGCACAATGAGCTGTAATGCTATGCACACATGCTAATGCACTTAATGCATGCAACAGTGCACAAGAGAAATGCAGCATTACTTACAATCGTGCAGTCAAGCTTTAAACTTGAATCATCCAATCAACCGAAATCAATAAAAATAACCTATATTATTGTAAAGGAAAACAGTTCCATGACCGTAACGTTTTACTCAAGTTCTGGTGTAATGTGTCTAATAAACTTAATTTCCCAAATTCTTATATCTAGTTTGCTTCGTGTATTAGATGTTATTGTAAAATCAACTGTAGCTTTACTCATTATAAACTTTTTAACTCTCTTCCTGAATTGGTTCATGCTAGGACTGGTTTTGACATGCTCAGGCAATCCGTCTGTATAATAAAAGATGACTGAGGCCTGACCACCTACTGCAGTTACTACATAATTGTGTTCGCTTCCCGTAGTTCCATACATGTTTCGGTTTCTAACCTTGAGAAACTGCTTGCGAGCAGTTTTATAAACATGATTTAACTTCAGCTGTGTGTGTGTATATATGTGTACTCACCTAATTGTGGTTGCAGGGGTCAATTCATAGCTCCTATATGTATGTATGGGGGGAGAGAGAGAGAGAGAGAGAGAGAGAGAGAGAGAGAGAGAGAGAGAGAGAGAGAGAGAGAGAGAGAGACTGGATGAAGGAGGGCAGAAAGTGGCAGGGAAAGATACTAGTACATGCCCCAGCCGGTGCTGTAAACACTATCCGGCGGAACACATCAAGGCTCACCAGGCAATTACGTGGTGATGAACGTCATTGTTTATTAGTGGAGTGATTCCATTACCACTTCCCTCTTAAAGGTAGATTTCATCACTTGATATAAGATTTCCATTGTAACGAAATATGACATGAAAACGTAGCTAATTGTCAGAACATAACTTACTCAGAGTCCATTTGCTGCACACTGCTGGCATATCCAGTTTTGCTCAATTAAAAACAGAACCTGCGGGCGTTACACGGAAAGAGAGAGGTGTAGAAAAAAAAGTGACGAAAATTATCCCTAAATATATGGATATTTATGAAGGTAGATTAAAGAAACTTAACTCACACAGGTGCTAGGTCATAACACGCTCCATGCCATTAAGGTCTTGAAGAAATGTCGGAGCTTCAGTAAGTTCTAGCATGGTAAATAAGATTGTGTTTACATGTATGTTCAGGGCCACCATTACCGTTACCGAACACTCCTACACAAATATACATATATACACGTCTATGGTGTACAGTTGCTAGTCGACGTATGCGTGCCTAGCAAACCAAAAATGGCCATTCAAGAATCTTAAGTCATTCAGTACTCTATATTATTTTAAAGCTGCCATAGAGTAAGCAGCACCAGAATGAAGCCCCCGCCTGATCAAGCACGTAAACAAACTGCAAAAAAGTTGAGAGGTTAGCAGCGAGACTGCTAAGTATATTGTACAAATAAAAGCATAAAATATTCACAGGTCTTGCTATGGCAGTCTATTTAAAAGGTAGGGACTGATAAAGTTGGAAATAAATGGAAATTCTTTTTTTACATTCTCACAGTGCTAAAGAAGTAAAATTCCTATGACGAGGAAGTGAAGCAGAAATCATACAAGGCTTACCTTGTAAGACAGCAGTAAGATCAGTCGTATGAAGTACACACACACACACAGTTCCTGCTCTTACACCACCTTGCTTGGGCAGCATGAACGTGTTAATCTCGTAATCGGTAAAAACAGACTTGTTCCCCCACCAGCCGCTCTTCGAGTTCAGAAGCGCCGTGGACGCCCTGATAACACCTGGCCGTCGGCACCTTCTGACTGCCTCCCACTACCAGGTAGAGATCAAAGTCGCCCGTCCTATAGATTGTGCCGCTGCCTCTCAGTGACTTTGGAGAACTGATGGAGGCATGGATGACCGTGGGCGTAGCTGCTGATGGAAAGTTATGGTACAGGACTGAGTAACAAGACAGAAACCAATCATCTAAGGGTTTCTTAGATCTTTTTTATCTGAAGGGACAAGTTGACAGTGTAAGTAATTACTTTTTTTAAATTAAAACCCCGGGTAGATTATTTAGAGCAATGAGAGGAAGACATTGTACTCACGGAGTTGCCTCGTGCAAACTGACGAACAAAAATTCATCTTCATAATCTCTCAAACTAAAAATATATATTAGTATAATAAGGAAGAATCACTGCTGGTGGTGACTGGGGACTCTGCATTGGAGAAGAAAATAAACGTACTTTAGGGAAAAGTCTAGCGACTTAACCCTTACCTCCAGAGTAGTGTATTTTCTTCCCTTGCTACTCTCTATATGTGAATTTGATAGTCTAATATTAACTTAAATTTAGACCCAGTAACATCGCACTATTTTAAATAGGCTGTTCAGGTGGAAGGAGAAGAGATCAATTTTTATTTTTACAGTTGTGAGTTTGACATATTTTGTAATAAATATTTATTTTCAGTTTGTTAACAAGGTGATAAAAATAAGAGATCACTATAGCAATAACGGAATGGTAACTGAGATATCAGTAACAGTAATGTGAGAAATAATAATCGAATAGTAACCATTACTACCACTATCACAGCCATCACCATAGTGCGACACACCCACCACCACTACCTACCACTAACACCCACCACCATTAGCTACTACTAACACCCACCACCATTAGCTACTACTAACACCCACCACCATTAGCTACTACTAACACCCACCACCATTAGCTACTACTAACACCCACCACCATTAGCTACTAACACCCACCACCATTAGCTTCTACTAACACCCACCACCATTAGCTACTACTAACACCCACCACCATTAGCTCTACTAACACCCACCACCATTAGCTCTACTAACACCCACCACCATTAGCTCTACTAACACCCACCACCATTAGCCTACTAACACCACCACCATTGCTACCACTCACACCCACCACCATTAGCTACCCCCCTACAACGCTACCACTACACCCCCACAACTAGCTACCACTAGCACCCACCACAACTAGCTACCACTAGCACCCACCACAACTAGCTACCACTAACACCCACCACAACTAGCTACCACTAACACCCACCACCATTAGCTACCACTAACACCCACCACAACTAGCTACCACTAACACCCACCACAACTAGCTACCACTAACACCCACCACAACTAGCTACCACTAGCACCCACCACAACTAGCTACCACTAGCACCCACCACAACTAACGACCAGCCCCACGAGTATCACCGCCATCAAGTGGAGAACAGCCTCCGGGTTACGCAGCGGAGATCACTGATATAATACCGTGTAACATAACAGTGATTATGACACCAGTCACCAGACGACACAGTCAATAACAAAGCCACGAAGGTATTATTAACCATTGTTTAGAGTCTGGAGGGTCATTATCCAACCTCTCTGAGCTCACATTGTCGGTTTCATTACTTAGTGGTCAACATCAGTTTCTTAACGCTTCCTATAAATTTTTCAAATATTGTTTCTTTGTTTTAGGTTAGATATGTACTTACTGAAGCGGAGAGAGAGAGAGAGAGAGAGAGAGAGAGAGAGAGAGAGAGAGAGATGCATGATAATAAATACGTGGGAAAATACTGCCGCAACATACTGGAGTGAGAGATATGGGAGAAAATGTACAAAAAAAAAAGTGAAAAGCAGGGACACCGTGGGCACAGTAACAATGTATCAACATCTGTGGTCATAAACTAGTCAATCGGAAACACTGTTGGAACATGTTGGAACATGTGTAGAGGTCTTGGAGAGAAAAATGGACAAGTTCCTCCACCAAGTGCCAAGTTAGCCAGGCTATGGTGGATTTGTGAGCCAGCGGGCTGCCAGGAGCAACAGCCTGGTTGACCAGGCAACCACCAGACGAGCTTGGCCTAGGGCCGGGCTCCGGGAGTAGGGAAAACTCTCGAAATTCATCAAAGGTTAGGTTAGGTTAAGATACGCAACGCTGGGTAAGGTTAGCTTGGGTTAGAATAGTTTTTGTTAGGACACTTTACATAAACTTATACAAATGTATATTTAACCAAAAATAAGCAAAATAAAAAAAAAAGAACACGTCCAAGGTGTCTGGCAACGAGGTGGACGAAGAAATCCTGCAAACGTTGAGAACTGAAAGTTAATCACTTTTGGTGTTTTGTGTGTTTAGCAATGTGGAAGACTGAGTAGAGGTTCAGAAATAGTTAAGAGGAGCTGGATAAAGAGGAGAGAGGGAGAAGAAGCTTGGGATAAAATAGAGGAGGAGTAGAGCCAGACGAGAGGGATGAGGAAAGGTGAAGAGAGGGAGTTGGGTTAGAAGAGCGGTAAAAGGCGGGTGAAGAGAGGGAGATGAGTTTGAAAAATTGGAGAAGAGGAGAGGAGGTAAGAGAAGAATAAAATGAAGGGGAGAAACGGATCAGGGGTAAGAAGAGTGCTAGAAGAGCGTGAGAAGAGTGCTAGAAGAGTGTGAGAATGAAGGAAAAGATGAAATAGGGCTACCAAAGGAAGACAAAATGAAAGAAAAAAAGAATAGGCCTAGAAGGAAAGAATAAAAGTAAAGGGAGGGAGATGAGGACTAGAAAATTGTGAGAAGATTGGAATAAGAATCGGTCGTAAAGAGGAGAAAATTACACTTTCTCCTCCTGGCCTTCCTACCCTTTCCCTATTTTTACAGAGGGAGAAGAGAAGTCATCCATCTTCATTACCTTCGAAGTGGCAGTGTTTGTTGTGGCTGTGTTTGTTGTAGCTGTGTTTGTTGTGGCCGTGCTTTTTTGCTGTAGCTGTGTTCGTGGTGACTGTTTGCCGTGGTTCTTGTGGCTGTGTTTGTCGTGGCTGTTTTTGCTGAGGCTGTGTTTTTTGCAGCTGTTTTTGTTGTGGTTCTTTTTTATGATTGTTTTTGTCTGTGTTTGTAGTGTGTGTTTGTTGTGTTTGTGTTGATTTTACTTGGGCTTGTTGTAGGTGTTTTAGTTTTGTCTGTGTTTATGACTACAATGTGAGCGTGGTTGTAGTTTCTGTGTATGACTACAATGTGAGCGTGGTTGTAGTTTCTGTGTATGACTACAATGTGAGCGTGGTTGTAGTTTCTGTGTATGACTACAATGTGAGCGTGGTTGTAGTTTCTGTGTATGACTACAATGTGAGCGTGGTTGTAGTTTCTGTGTATGACTACAATGTGAGCGTGGTTGTAGTTTCTGTGTATGACTACAATGTGAGCGTGGTTGTAGTTTCTGTGTATGACTACAATGTGAGCGTGGTTGTAGTTTCTGTGTATGACTACAATGTGAGCGTGGTTGTAGTTTCTGTGTATGACTACAATGTGAGCGTGGTTGTAGTTTCTGTGTATGACTACAATGTGAGCGTGGTTGTAGTTTCTGTGTATGACTACAATGTGAGCGTGGTTGTAGTTTCTGTGTATGACTACAATGTGAGCGTGGTTGTAGTTTCTGTGTATGACTACAATGTGAGCGTGGTTGTAGTTTCTGTGTATATTGTGATTATGTTTTGATTGTGAGAGTAATAATAGTAATAATAATTTCTACAAGATCACGTACAAGGTGTACAGGCCTAGCTGACGTCAGTGTCATACTGTTATATAGAAGCCGCTTGTTATGCAGAGCATTTCGGGCAAATTAGGTCAATTTTCTCCCAGGATGCGACCCACACCAATCGACCAACACCCAGGTACTTATTTTACTGATAGATGAACATAGACAGCAGGTGTCTTTTCACCTAGCAGTAAGTAGGTACTTGGGTGTTAGTCGACTGTTGTGGGTGACATCATTGGGCGCGATAGTATATCTGAGTTTTGAAACAGTTGAGGCAGGATAACAGCTTTTAGCCTGTAAAAGTGATTTGTGAAAAAAAAAGGATGAATGATTGTATATTTCGGCCTCCAGCTGAGGCCCTCTTCAGCAGAATACAAAGCAATGAGAGCGGAAGTCCTTGGTTACATCAGCAACGTTGGGGATACTTTTCCTGTAATCTATGTATCCCCAACTAAGAGCTGTTGTCAAGCCTTACTGTACATAACTTTTAGTGAGAACGTGTATAGTGGATAAGTGAGGTGTGATCAGGTGCAGAGACCAGACAAATCTGCACAAGTAAAAGGCAAACGAATCATAATTTAAAGATTCCGGGGATTTGTAAATAATATTTGTTAAGTGATGGTCGTATTGTGGGAGCCTCAACATAATTCTTAAGGACTAATTTCATACCTCACAAACTACTACTAGTGAATAATACTAATAATAATAACGATAATACATTATTAGATACTTAATATATGAAACATATTTCATTATAATTTAGGATGAGCTGTTCAGCAATTAACAGAAAGGACTCATTGCATCAGAGCAGGTACGATTTCAACAGAAGCAAAGGTGTCAAAGGTTTAATCTCTGCAGAAGCAATGGCGTCAAAGGTTCGAAAAGTTGAATTATTAGGTGAAAAAAATAATTTGAATAATTTTATTGGATCTCGTCTGTTTCAGTAAACACTAATGATTCCTTTTTAATTAATACATTAATAATTAATGAGTAAGAAAAACATTCAGAAATGAGTGTTACCTTCATTTTACACACACACCTTTCTTTTAATTTTCTAACGAAGAGAACAAAGTGTATTAGCAAAAAATGTTTAGCAAAGCAAAAAAAAAAAATAGTTCCTCAAGGCACGATCCTGGGGCCTTCACTGTTTCTTATCCCCACATTTGACAGACAAAAACACTAGCCACAGCTTTCGGCATCGTCCTGGACGGACGGTGCCATATTAAGCATGCAAGTTTCTACAGCAGAGGACATGGAGAAATTCCATGCATATATCAACAAAATCTTCCAGTGGGCAATGGAAAATAATATGATGTTCAATGGTAACAAATTTCTACTGCTTAGAATAAGAATGAACAACT
This sequence comes from Cherax destructor, assembly GCA_009830355.1. Classification (NCBI taxonomy): domain Eukaryota; kingdom Metazoa; phylum Arthropoda; class Malacostraca; order Decapoda; family Parastacidae; genus Cherax; species Cherax destructor. Next base: position 52,592 of record WNWK01002967.1, read on the forward strand.
CTAAATGAGCACTGGATTCAAAACACAGGGGTACCATCTCACAAAAAGAAAATGTAAAAAAAAAAATTGGGGATAATGTCAGATTACCAATTTTTTAGTAAACACAACATGACAAATACCACAAAGGCTAGAAAAAAAAACCTGGAATGAATAATAACTTTCCAAATAGAAAAATTAATAAAGCCAGTTGTGACGATCTTCAAATCACTTGTGCTTTCTCATTCAAAACTGTTCGTTTTTCACCATTCCGTTAAAGGCAGGAGAGACATCAGAGCTCTAACTGGTACAGGGATCGCTGACTACTCGCACTGACCAAATAAAGCATTTAAAATACCAAAAACATCTTTGAGTACTTAGAATTTGCTCTCGAGCGAGGAAGAGATATACTTGATAATATACACTTGGAAGATACTTGGTCTAATCTTAAATCTTTATGCTACTGTAACAAGGTATTGGACAGAGATATGGGAGGAAGTGTAAAATAAGCCCAGTAAAAAGCAAGAGTGATATGAGCTCACTGTGCCCTAAGACTATTCAACTTGCTGTCAGCAGATATCAGAATCATTGTCGGAACAAGTGCGTATTATTTCAAGAGAAAACTGTATCACTACCTCCCTGACGAGGTTGTCATGGCTGAATGGACCAGAAGGTAGAGAAAAGCTTGGCTCTAGGATGGGCTACGAGAGTGGAAAAACTCGACACCGGTCATAGGTACGTATTCCTTACCTCCTCCTCTCCGTCCTCCCCTTCTTTCTTTTCCTCTCCTTCCATTGTCTCCTCTTCCTCCCTCTCTTCAACCCCTCCTCCTCCCCCAGCACGCGTGATACCGGCTACTTACACCACGCTATCATCCCATCAATAATATATTCAATTGGGGTCCTCCTGCCTCTTATCTCTCCCCCATCTTCCTGTTCACCCTCCTCCCTCTTTCCTTTCTTCCCTTGTCTGTATTCTCTCCCACTGTCTCTGCCCTCTTCCCATCATAGTGGGGTCAAAACTTCCCTTCCTCTTATTCCTGCCCATTCCTCATCACAAAGGGTCATCACCACCTTCCCCATGGCCCTGCCCTGTCTCCACTACACAGGACTAACAACAATTTTCACGCTATTATTTGTATTAGTAGTATTATATTCATGGCGGAAGCGCTAAAGCCGTAGAGGTCAAAGCGATGAGGGAATGGAAGGTAATCAGGTTAGATTCAAGGAAAGGAACGGACGTTCCAGTTTCCTTAGATTTGAACAGCTGCATAAAAATAGGTATAAAAACCGAAGGAATAAATCCAGTCTCTGAAAAAGAGTTCGTAGAGAGACGTGAAAAGTTATTTTTTAGGTGTGATGTACAAGACCCCTAAACTCTGATAGGAACGGAGACTTAAAGAGGAAATTGCTAAGACTTCGATGCACAAGGTAATAATTCTAGGGGACTGCAGAAAATTTGACCGAAATTCTTTGGGAATCTGGGGTAAAACTACTTCCTACAGGTAATCTAGGACCTCTTTTTAAAGTAGTTTGTGATGCAACCAGAGAGGAAATAACCTGCTAGATTTCGTTATAGTAAATAAAGAGAACATGGAGAAACTTGTTAATAATTATAATCTGGAGATTACAGCAGAGATTGGAGCGAGCGAGTACAAATCTCTTAAATTTAACATTGAATGGAAGCATGATATGGATAATGCCGTAAGGTTGCCAGATTTTCATTCTGTGGATTACGAATGAGCTTAGAGAACACCTGCCATGTGATGACTGGGGTAACGAGGAGAACAGTCAGTATGAGAGTTTTCTAAATTCTATACATTCTGACCGAAGAACATACAATTCCCTATAGGGAAATAAGATCGAATTGAAACGATCTAAAATGAACAAGAGACTTCAACATCTTTTAGAGTAGAAGAAAGGATTGATAGAAATATCGATAGAAGAGAATTTCACCGCATTAACCAACATATGTGACTGAGATTAAAGTTGTATAGAAATCAAAGACAAATCCGAAAGTTTTTTTTTTTCCAAGTTTATAGAGGAAAAATTAGGTCCACTTAAAAAATAGCTTTGGGCATGTAAGTTTCTAAGAGCACCACAGTCGCATTGACTGTTCTCGCTAACCAGTCAACGCATACTAGTATGCTTCCGTTGAATGTTAAATTTAGTCGATTTGTGGTCACTGGCTTCAAACTCTGCCGTAAATCTCCAGATCATTAAAAGGATCTTCTTATTTGCCAGAAAGAAATCAAGAAGGTTGTTTCCTCTCGTTGGTTCTGTGAGAAACTGATTTAAAAAAAATAGTCTTGGATTACCTCTAAGAAATCGTTTGACTAGAATTTCAGCCAATATAAATAAAGTTAATATCCCCTAGAATTATTACATGTTTGGTGCCTCGATACCTCAACAGTTTCCTCCCACAGAAGTCTCCTTTGGTCCCTAAGTTCGGGGGTTCGGTATATCACACCTAAAAATCAACTTTTCGCCTAACTCAACAAATTCTACCCAGACAAATTCAGAGTGAGTTCCTTTAGTCTTTTTTTTTTACCCGTTTTATGCAGCAATTGAAGTTTTCTCTGATATATAGCGCCCCCTTCCTCCCCCCATTCTCTATTTCTATCAACTGAGAAATGTGACGATCGGTTATAACATCCCGACGCTTCAAATTAAACTACGTCTCAGCATTTGCAAAAAAAAAAAAAAAAAAAAAAAAAATCCTTGTTGCCCGCACATGTAACCATTCTCAATTCGTTTATCTTATTTCTAGTACAACGACTATTTGTATAGTATATATTTAGAATTTTTGATCCGTCTCTTTCTCCCTGTTCTCGCAGATAGCGTATACTTAGATTTCCAGAAAATCCTCAGTGAAGTGGAAAAATTGGTATAGGAGACTATATCTTGCCTGGGTCTATTGTAAAGGGGTAATTAGTGTTTGACTGGAACAATGATACACACAAAATTGCTGCTTACCTCTTAGATGAGATTAAAAAAGCTAATAAGATACCTGGGTATTTTTTCTGATGGAGACGTCTCGCCAGCCAGTGGGTTTTACAATATTTCCCGCTTTACTATAATTACTATATCTAGATAAGAGAAGTATCAATGGATCAGAAGGTAGTTTATTTCGTAGGAGATAATCTCTATATAGAGTCTACAACGAAATGTCTTCTGTATCACGAAACAGACGGCCATACTGAGAGTCCAAGACTAACTCGGAGAAAACAGAAGCCGTCTCGTTACACAACTACAATTATTCTATTTGTAGAAATCGTGATGGATTGTTCTTACTCACGCGTTCGTCGAGTTAAGAGGGAAGAAGGGAGATGAGAGGAAGGAAAGATGGGTTCGGTGGGAAGAGCAGGAGACGAAGATAGAGAGAATAAAACGTCATAAGGAGGAGAAATGTTTGCCGTTGGTGGCATCATTTCGTAAGTCAGGTGAAGCTAGAAATCTCTCGTGACGTGGAGTACAAGATGACCTGCTCACTGCAGATTTTAGCCATTTAACTGAGGTTTTCCCTCTGGCTTATCGGTCCATTCTATATATATTTCTTCTTTCAACAAACCGGCCATATCCCACTGAGGCAGGGTGACCCAAAAAGAAAAAAAAAAGTTTCCTTTTAATTATAGTAATGTGTGTGTGTTATATATATATATATATATATATATATATATATATATATATATATATATATATATATATATATATATATATATATATATATATATATATCATCCTAAAATGCAATACTCTGCCTCAACGCCACTCAAAAAGCAAAGGAATATTTTTTTAGACCCCTAAGATGGGGTTACGTGTAATTCTTCATAAAAGGTGACGAATGGTAATTTCGTCAAGATTGAGTGATAATGTTATGCGAGGGAACATTATACTGTGAATTTTTTTTTATAAGTTGCATTAGAATTTAATTAAAAATGCCTTAAGTGATAAAAACAAATATTCATTTCTAACTGACTTTGTTCGATCTGTTAACTGTGAAAGATTTCGAAAAGTGTCTTTAACCCCAAGACCAAAATATATTTATAAATAATTGTGTAGAATAAATTCGCAAATAGGTAAAAAATCTTCCCTGACGTGAAGCAACTATTTCCTTTTATAATTTAGTAGCTCAAGGCTCATTTCCTTAACGTCTGTTTATAATGTAACTTTGGGGCCGAGTCCCAGGATCCAGTATGGGTGTCTGTAATCCTTTGACATTTACCCACAGGATAGCGTTGCATAAAAGATAAAACTAACTACTGCATCTGTAGGATACGTTTAGTTAATAAACGTTTCTCAAAGAAAGGGTCATTAAAATCCAGTAACTGATTAGGTTCTGTAGGAAGGTTAAAATTTCTAACATGCATATAAAAAATCTGGTGGGAGATGAGGAATAAAATGCAAACCAGCGTAGTGGATGAGTGTGTTTGTTTGAACTGAAAATGCGATCAAGTGACGCGATTTACGATGTTCTCAGTCAGCGATATTGTGTGTGACCCACCGCAGACGATATTGTGTGTGACCCACCGCAGACGATATTGTGTGTGACCCACCGCAGACGATATTGTGTGTGACCCACCGCAGACGATATTGTGTGTGACCCACCGCAGACGATATTGTGTGTGACCCACCGCAGACGATATTGTTCTCATGGACGATATTATTCTCATGGAGCAATATCGTCTGCGGAATCAGTGCTTTCTCTGATAACTTTTCGAATTTATATAAACGACTTGCCAGAAGGAATATACAATTATTTGAACATCGGGTGAACTAGTATGGCAATACTGAATAGTTGTGGAAGAACATTAGCAGAGAGTAAAAACAAAAAATAATATTAATGAAGCTTCGCTACGAGTGCTTCATCAGTCCTGATGGAGCTTTTTCCCTTTAATACGTCCAAATCTGTTCATCCGTATTTCTTTCCACAATTGTATGAACATATTACGGAGGAAATGGTGTATGATATTATGATGAAGTCTTCCTAGCGGGCGAAACGTATTTTTAGTAAAGTTTCAAACTGCTGCTCTTGTTAAAGGATGAGGCAAAGATTTTGTGGTGTTAAAAGAAGAAATAAATATGGGTGTGTACTCCTGGAGGTAAACCGGATGAGTGGATGATACATTTAATGTGGATAATGCAATGTAATGCGAAGGGGAGAGAATAAAAACAGACTACACAAGGAATAGAAATTATGAAGAAAATAGTAGTAAAAAATCTTTGGAGGAACCAAGTAGACATCGTTAACAAAATGTTATCACTGGAAGTGAACATATTAAGGAAATTGTGAAGAACAAGAACTCTACACTGATTTTTAGATATATATGAATGGAAAAAAAATTCACACCAAAATTTAGACCCAAATTAGAATATGCAGCTGTGTGATGGTGTCCTCCTCGCCTAAGAAATTATTCTGACGAACTAGACAAAGTACAAAGATAAAGAACAAAATATATCCATATTACATGAAGACACAAGTTTAGCTCCGTTTCTAAAGCTAAACAGAAAAAAAATACAAATAGGTAATCACACACAGACACACCTCACCATAATATACACAATTTTTATGCACTCTCCACCAGTCGATGGAGAGTATTACACCCAGAGTGAAGTGCGACAAATATTCTCATTAGCATGTAAATTCATCGGGGCTTCGATTACCCTCGGGTGTCAGCTTCGCCTCGCTGTCCACTGCGTGCGAAAAAGAAATCTCTTTGATGTTTTCCTTACCGCTTCTGGAATACTATTCAGCAGAAGTCACTCGTTCGCTCGGTCTCTCGTTTACTTTCCTGGTCTCTCCTCTTTTTTACTTTTTTGGTCTCTCGTTTTAGCTGGTCAGTAGTTGCAATGGGAGCTATTGCATACCTGAGTATCGGTCTTGTAAAAATTTCATGCAGAGACTTAACTGAATTCAAATGCAGATTCCACTGTTTATTTCTATATTTTTCTAACGATGCATATGCTGCCTAGGTTTGTTTATATACGTACCTCAGGAAAAGGAACATTGTGATGTCTTTCCCCGAGAAGGTCTAGATAGGCACATGTTGCAGAATAGGCTTTTACTGGGACACCATTTCTCTCTGGGTAGAGAATAGTCACGTCATTACTTGATATAGTTCTACCAAGCGCGAAAAGTCGTTTTAATAAAATCTTCCTCAATCTGTGTCATTCTTCAATCCCTGCAATGTTTCTCTGCCTTCCGTAGTTTTTTTTTTTTGTCAGATGTTACTAGCGTTTTCTTGTTGGCTTAAATCTTCATCGTTTAACAAAGGGGAGCATTTGTCTTTAATACACACACAATATATATAATATATATATATATATATATATATATATATATATATATATAGGTAAAACTTGCGATTTTCTCTTAAATAGCAACGCTCTTCTTGCCGAATAAGGAAGCAAAAATTTGTGAATGCAGTAATTTAGCAAAAATCATTCTGAAACTAACGAAAAAAATATATTTCATTGTGTTTGCTTATTACAAATTATTGTAAGCTAATCTAAAATATATTTAGTTAGATTAAGCTAAATTAAATTGCGCTTGTTATAATAAGGTTAGGTAAGTTTTCTAAGGTTCGTTTGGTACAAAATCATTAATTTTTACATTAACATAAATTAAAAATGGATCTTTAAACGTTTAAGAGAAAATTTTAGAAAAAAAATAATTTTAAACGAATTCTTGCTAATTGACCAATTTTACCTATTCGGCACGACATATATATATAAAACGAACAGGTGACAGGTAAAAAGGATCACCAGTGATCATGGATGGACGAGGTGCACTATTATGGAGAACACGAGCCTGTCACCTTGACGTACAGTCCCTGACTCATCTCTGTGTTAGCAGTATATCATCACACGCCTCTTGACAGCTGAAGTACGAAAATCTTAAACTCCTCTATACCTCAACTATAAATTATAGACCAGAGACCTGACAGGTAAAAAATGAGGGCTCGTACACAAGTACCTTTCTCCCTCCCTCCCTCCCTCTCATCGTTAATCCCTCCCTCCGTCCCTCCCTCCTTCCCTTTCTCTTCCACATCTCTCGTCCCGGTCCCCTTCCTCTTTTTCCTAAATGGTCGTCCGGTGAGTAATGGGGACTAAGAGCATGCTATAAAGTATAACAGATCATACTTGTGGGTTATACCTCAAAATGAAGTGTTATGTGTAGTCCTGGGGGAGAATGGGATCAGGTAAGGTGTGCGTGTACGAGCGTGTGTGGTAAAAGGTCTTGAGTCCCAGCTCCTGGCCCTCACCTCTTAGCCTCAAACCACTGAGTTCACAATTTTTCTCGTTGATATCCTAATTCTAATGCCACTTTGTATACTCTTATTTAATTTCCGTGGATGTTTCCCAAAATATATATGATTTTTTAAATAATTTCTTTCTTAAAGCCGGTAATGTAAATGGAGGAAGTTAATAGTATAGATAGAGGCCTTGCCTTAACTGCAGTTAGTCTCATGTGGACAGCTTCAACGTGGAATGTAAGATCCTATGAACTCCAACGTATTGTCATACATTCTTGTGCTTTCTTGTGCACACTCGCATACACCATTAACTACTATATACTCTTACACGCTCTCGTGCCTTTCTGCATATTTCAAAGTTCTCCCAAAAACTTTTCAAGTATTTTGAGACACTCGTGTGCTCCCATGCGCTTTCATGCACTCTCCATTACTCTCATGCACTCCCAGGCACGTTCACGCACACCCATATAGTCTCAAGCACTCAAGCTATCATATACCCCAATGCACCTTCATAAAACTCACATCTGTTCCTTTGCACTATCATACGTGCCTGTGTCTTACCATTCAATCAATAAGTAATAAATATAGCACTTTTCCAACCACAGAAACAGCCCATCATTTGTTTAAAAAATTCCTCAATCAAAAATGTTTCCTTCAGCCTGAAATGAATTTTCTAGGAGCATAGTAAATTTTCCTCTGTCAAAATAAATCTTTCTAAATCAAATCTGTCAACAGTCAAATCTTAATTTCTTTCTGTGGAACTAGAAATCTCTTTTCTCTGTGAATCGAGATATCTCAAAAAGTAAGAGACAATTCTTCCCTCCAAGAAAAGACTGATGCATTTAGGGGAAGAGAGAATGGAGATGAGTAGAGACTAGGTAAATAAAGGAAGGAGAGCAGAGAGAGCAAGAGAAAAAGCTCAGAGGAAGAGCATGAATGGAAAGAAAAAAGACGGCACTGAAAAAAAGAAAAAGATGTAGAGAGAAAAAACAGAGTTCTTAATTCCAGGTCATGATACTGTGTCCCTGTTTTCATTTTGAATGAAATCTGACTCTCCCCAGTGTTAAGCTGAATGGATTCAATGGCCCAATAAGATGCAGTTCCCTCACCCTTCCACCCACCCCACCCACACTGAAATTTTGTTCCTACTTTTACACTTCTCTCTGTGGTCATGGACACTGATTATACACTCTTGACTAATAGAGCAGCCAAGATGTTCATCTTAATTTATTATGACCAATAATAACGTAACATTTTCATATGGCTGATTAGAATGTAAGTTCCTTGTATAAGAGCGAAGTTGGGAGTGTTGCGTCCGTGATTCATGCAGGGTAGGACGACAACGAACAGAGTTCTTCAGCAACACTTTCTTCCAAAGCAAGTGATAACCGTGCAAATTTGAACGTTTCCCGGGACTGCTCAATCATCGTATTGCCAAACGTGTCGAGGGCGTTTCACAAATGCGTCTATTTGAGGTTAAATATATTATATATTTATGCCACCTGCGCTAACCAAATCGAATCAAAATAAAGAACAATATTACTTTGGGTTTGCAGGGAGAATTCAGAAATTGGAGATCGCTTAAAGGAAATGCTGTGGTATAAGGAGAAGACTGCCTCAGATGTCTGTCATTCTGGTGCTTCATGAACGTGCTGCGTCACACACTGGTGCTCCGTCGTGCTGCGTCACACACTGGTGCTCCGTCGACGTGCTGCGTCACACACTGGTGCTCCGACGTGCTGCGTCACACACTGGTGCTCCGTCGACGTGCTATGGTGTTCTACGGACATGTACGTCATATTTTGGCTCTTTTTTTAGAGTAGCCATACAGTCTTGGGAGGCCCTAAATAATTTCTTACGCCTCTGTCCCCATCATAGTGCTCGTTCCTGGCGGCGTGTACCTACTTATAATATCGCCGTAGGTGTACTTGCCCACTGTTAGGTTCCAAATACCCCTTTCCCTATTGTCTGGTGCAGATATACATACTGCTACTTAGCATGATACGGCCCGTCACCAAGTTGTTCTGTGTTCCTTGCAACATGAGCGATGGTTGTTGACAGCTTTAGAGGTGTCCTACCAGACCCCAGCCCCTGGCACAAGACCCCATTTCACTCTCGGACCATCGAGTCACCTATAATAAGTTAGTTGCGACTAATCCTCCTAGAACTGTTTGGGAGAGTGCTGTGTCTTGATTCTATTTTATTCATATTCACTTTTTTCTTCATTCTTCCTCTCAGAATCTGCCCTACTGTTACCTGTCATGCCTCTACCTCCGTTGTTCCGGCGTCAACAGGCTGGGAAAGAGGACTCCAAGAGCTACAAAACCTTCTACAGTCCACTGCGTCACTTTCGCGAGATAAGACTTAATAAGAATTAGGGAGTGTTAGGAATTACCAGAGTGCATGTAAGCTCCGCTATCATTTTAAATTAAGTTGTTGTTGTGTAGTAACAATGTTAACAGCTGCGATGTCGACCTCCACGTTCATGTAACTTTACAGTGTAATAATTTAAGTTCTTCTGATTACATTAAAGTAGCATGACTCTCTTGGGAGTTACTGGACGGAGGACAGTCTCCACCACATTCTATTTTCACTGTAGTATTTTTTTTTATACGTATTTTGCAATCGCGCTTCTTACTGTGATTTCTCCCATATATAAAATATATATATATATATATATATATATATATATATATATATATATATATATATATATTATATTATAGGGAGAGAAAAAGAGAGAGAGAAAGATAGCAGTCAGCAGGACTCAATACTGCTACTGAGACGGACAAGATTCCCTGGCAGCGTTCTTATTCACAAATGCCACATAAGCTGGGCAGCTTAGTTCATAAGCCATGTTTCTTTCCCAGCCCGGGCACGTCAGTGAGCCTCAAGCATGGAGTCAAGCTATTTCAATCTCCTCCTGTATGATCTGAACTCTCAAGCTATTTTTATATCTTGTCCATCTCAGTAGCAGAATAGAGCCGTGCTGACTGCAAACTTTCTCTGTATTTACCCGCTTGTTTCTGCGTGGTGCATTGATTATATATATATACATATATATTATATATACACACACACAAACACACACACACACTTCAGGAATATGCTTGGTCTTTGGGGGCCCCTTTTTTTTTATCACTATCAGTAACACTAAGGCTACTGTCACTATCTTTCAGACATTTGGGAACATAAAGGAACAAAAGTTACTTATTTAAAAAAAATACCGACAAGATGTTTTCGTACTAAATTTCAAGCATACAAACAATGAAGTTCAGACATAATATTAAATTAGTTAAAAAACAATATTTGTTTCATTATCAAATATTTGAAATAGATATTCGCGTAAAGTAATATATTTTAAACTAAAACAATGGAAAAGTACTCACAATAAACAACAAAGTAAAGATTTTAAGATAAGATTTCGTTCGGATTTTTAACCCCGGAGGGTTAGCCACCCAGGATAACCCAAGAAAATCAGTGCGTCATCGAGGACTGTCTTATTTCCATTGGGGTCCTCAATCTTGTCCCCCAGGATGCGACCCACACCAGTCGACTAACACCCAGGTACCTATTTGCTGCTTGGTGAACAAGACAACAGGTATATGGAAACGCTTTGAAATGTTTTCACCCCGCCGGGAATCGAACCCGGGCCCTCCGTGTGTGAAGCAAGAGCTCTATCCACCAGGCCACCGGGGCACCTACTAAACTCTTATTTTATTACCTCTGAGGTACTTTTGCATAATAGTTTCCACTGAAGGGAGTGGATGGGAAGGAGAATATTGGAGACGAGGAAATTCTGAAGGATAGGGAATAGTAGTGGGAACACAGGTGGGAGGATGGCAGGGGTAAACTTAGGCTAAGTGATGGTATTTTGTGAACTGTGGGGGAGGGGATATTTAGGGGGGTACTACCATGAGGGGAGGAGAGGGAAGGGAGCCCAGGGAGAAAGAAGGACGGGGGCAGCAAGAAAACTGGATTGGGAAATGACTGTGGAATTGGAGATAATTGTGACAGATGGCGGCAATTAGAGCGATGCCTCGCCTTTCCCAGAAGGACCACGTCCCACCAGCGACCACAACCTGACTACACTAAGTCTTCCCTTGTCCGTCGTGTTGTGTCGCCCTTGGGGATGACAAAGGAGGAGCAAGATCCATGGTTCGAAGGGAAGCTGGGCCGTGGTTTGAAGAGAATAGGGTCATGGTTCGAACAGAGGCTGGGGCATGGTTGGAACAGTGCCTGGTGCATGGTTGGAAGGTAGGCTGGTGCAGGGTTCGAAGGAATTCTGGGGCATGGCACGACGGGAGGAGGGCGGAAGGTGACTAGAAGGATATAAGGCTTCAGGGTGACGAAGGGCTGGGGAAGGATACACGAAATAATGATAATTATTATATCATTAATTTTTCTAACACTAATAATAATAATAATGCAGCTTTAATTTCCTGAATCAAGAGCCCTAACGACATCAGATTACACCCCAGTCCTTGAATGGCGGAAAGTTTAAAACAACGTCCTTTAGACAAAAACAAACAAAAACACTCACAAAAAAACACAACCTGCTGTATTTACAAACGTAAGTGCAGGCACTCAAAAAGACATTAAAAATTAATGGCCAGCATAATTACATGCATGGTAAATACATTGAATCTCGCCATTCTGAACAGGCTCGGTATTAATTTGAGGTTAGTTACTCTATTTTCACACGTGTTCTCCTATAAAATTGTCTAACAAATTATAAAAGAATTGCAGCTCATAGTTACACACACACACACGCGCGATACAGGCCAAGTGTTTATCGACAGATGCCTTTGACAACTAGTAACTAACACACACAAACATGCATGGTGGCTTCACGCACGGACGGCCCGGGTTCGATTCCCGGCGGGGCGGAAACATTTCGAAGTGTTTCCTTACACACACACACACACACCAGGCCTCGTGTCTAATCGACATGTACCTAGAACAAAATGGTAACTAACGTACTTGAAACACATACAACTACTCTAAAGTGTGTGTGTACTCACCTAATTGTACTCACCTAACTGTACTCACCTAATTGTGGTTGCAGGGGTCGAGACTCAGCTCCTGGCCCCGCCTCTTCGCTGTCCGCTACTGGGTCTCTGCTCTCCCTGCTCCATGAGCTTTATCATACCTCGTCTTAAAACTATGTATGGTTCCTGCCTCCACTATATCTTTCTCTAGACTATTCCACTTCCTGACTACTCTGTGGCTGAAGAAATGCTTCCTAACATCCCTTTGACTCATCTGAGTCTTCAGCTTCCAGTTGTGTCCCCTTGTTTCTGTGTTCCCTCTCTAGAACATCCTGTCACTGTGTGTGTGTGTGTGTGTGTGTGTGTGTGTAACAATGTATAGTTATGTTATATAGGTGTTTATAAGGAGGAATTAACCACCTAAAACACAACGCTAGGAAACGCGACATTACGTGGCGGGAAAAAACACTTTTGAATAGTGAACAGAAAACGGGATTCCTCCAACAGAAGATACAGTCAACCCCACCTAACCACTGCTGGTACAACACACTGCTGGTACAACACTCGTTAAACACTCACTTATTAGACTGTCTTAACAACAGTGAAATTATCTTAAGAGGATGGGTTGGTACAATACACTGCTGGTACAATACACTGCTGGTACAATACACTGCTGGTACAATACAACGCTGGTACAATACAACGCTGGTACAATACAACGCTGGTACAATACAACGCTGGTACAATACAACGCTGGTACAATACAACGCTGGTACAATACAACGCTGGTACAATATACTGCTGGCACAATATACTGCTGGTACAATACAACGCTGGTACAATACACTGCTAGTACAATACACTGCTGGTACAATACACTGCTGGTACAATACACTGCTGGTACAATACACTGCTGGTACAATACAACGCTGGTACAATAAAATGCCAAAATAAACAGTTGTTCAGTGTCAACATCACAAAACTGACGACCTTCAGCCAAAGTGAAATAATAACGTTGCTGAGAACACAACACAGAATACCTTACCTGCACTCCCAGGTTACGATGTCAGCAACAACGTTGTCAGCGAAGTCAGCAACGACGTCAGTAGCTACGTTTGCACTGACTTCAAAGGTCGGAAACAAGAGCTTCCATCACCACACCTGGTTTTCCATTCATTCAATATATCAATTTATATTTACTCACACGTCTTCTAATGTAGGTTTTAACGTTAGAACGTATATTTTGAACGTGTGTCTTCTAAAGTATGGCTTGAACGTATGTTTTATAACGCATGTTTCAGATGTGTTACACGTGTTTATAACCTACGTTCTTCAAAGTATATTTTTATAACACGCGTTCCGTAAACTCTGTTCTATAACGTATGTCTTATAACGTATATTTTAAACGTATGTCCACTTGTGTATCTTCTAAAATAATCCAAAGCTCACTTAAATACCACTAGACCTACGATAATTTCCTTCAATCTACTAATTAAGGAGCTGACACAAGCGACTAACACTGGTGATAGAACTCGAAGAACTAATGTTTCTAACCGACCCTGAGCTGTGCATCAACACACCTCAGCCAAAAAAAAACCTAGAATAATGTGTGGAGCCAATCAGAACACAAGAATGACCTATAACTGACCCGAGCAGCTTGTTAGTCTATCCTTAGTCGCCTGTGTGTGGCTGAGAATACTGTCAACACTCGTAATCCATGACGGACAATTTGTATATACATTTAAAAGGTATATGTATATCTTTCGTTCAAAGGATTCAATATATATATATATACATGTATATATATATATATATATATATATATATATATATATATATATATATATATATATATATATATTGTCGCGATTAGGTAAAACTGGTCAATTAGCAAGAACTCATCTAAAATAAAGTTCTTTCTAAAATTTTCTCTTATACGTTTAAAGATATATTTTTTCTATTTATGTTAATGTAAGAATTTATAATTTTGTACCAAGAGAAACTTTGAAAACCTACCTAACCTTATTACAACAAGCGCAATTTAATTTAGCCTAACCCAACTAAATATATTTTAGTTACGTTAACATTAATTTAATAATAAACAAATAGAATGAAATATATTTTTTTTGTTATGTTCAGAATGATTTTGGCGAAATTATTGCATACACAAATTTTCACTTGTCTTATATGGCAAGTGAGCGTTGCTATTTAAGCCAAAATCGCAAGTTTTACCTAATCGGCACGACATATATATATATATATATATATATATATATATATATATATATATATATATATATATATATATATATATATATATATATATATATATATATATATATATATATATATATATATATATATATATATATATATATATATATTTTCGTGCCGATTAGGTAAAACTGGTCAATTAGCAAGAACTAATTTAAAATTAACTCCTTTCTAAAAATTCTCTTATACGTTTAAAGATATATTTATTTCATTTATGTTAATGTAAAAATTTATAATTTTGTAAAAAGAGAAACTTTGAAAACCTACCTAACCTTATTACAACAAGCTCAATTTAATTTAGCCTAACACAACTAAATATATTTTAGATACGTTAACATTAATTTAATAATAAACAAATACAATGAAATATATTTTTTCGTTATGTTCAGAATGATTTTGGCGAAATTATTGCATACACAAATTTTCCTTGTCTTATATAGCAAGGTGAGGGTTGCTATTTAAGCCAAAATCGCAAGTTTTACCTAATCGGCACGCCATGACATATATATATATATATATATATATATATATATATATATATATATATATATATATATATATATATATATATATATATATATATATATATATATATATACCAAAGGTGTATATCTCTTAGTTTATATACACCGTTTATTTTTATCACTGTTTTAGGGATTAAAGCATTGTTGACGGGTGGTGAACAGGTAACACGCAGCCATGATACAGGCTTTAAATTTCATTAACTAACCAAACTTTTCTTACGAAGAATATGTACAACATAATATGTCTTTCAAATTAAATGTATTGAAAGTTTGCTTTAATCTTTATTTTGGGATTGGAGTGACCTAGACTGATGTAATTCGTGGGATTTAAACCTAGTAAACCAGCTAACCTTCTCCAAGTATATATATATATATATATATATATTTTTTTTTTTTTTTTTTTTTTTTTTTTAACAATCAGGCATCGATTCCCACCAAGGCAGGAGGTGGCCCGAAAAGAAAAACTTTCATCATCATTCACTCTATCACTGTCTTGCCAGAAGGGTGCTTACACTACAGTTATAAAACTGCAACATTTACACCCCTCCTTCAGAGTGCCGGCACTGTACTTCCCATCTCCAGAACTCAAGTCCGGCCTGCCGGTTTCCCTGAATCCCTTCATAAATGTTACTTGCTCACACTCCAACAGCACGTCAAGTATTAAAACCATATGCCTCCATTCACTCCTATCAAATACGCTCACACATGCTTGCTGGAAATCCAAGCCCCTCGCACACAAAACTTCCTTTACCCCTCCCTCCAACCTTTCCTAGGCCGACCCCTACCCCGCCTTCCCTCCACTACAGATCCATACACCCCGAAGTCACTCTGTCTCGTTCCATTCTCTCTACATGTCAAACCAATATATATATATATATATATATATATATATATATATATATATATATATATATATATATATATATATATATATGTCGTGCCGATTAGGGAAAACTTGCGATTTTGGCTTAAATAGCGACGCTCATCTTGCCTTATAAGACAAGTGAAAATTTGTGTGTGCAATAATTTCGCCAAAATCATTCTGAACATAACGAAAAATATATTTCATTGTGTTTGTTTATTATTAAATTAATGTTAACGTATCTAAAATATATTTAGTTGGGTTAGGCTAAATTAAATTGAGCTTGTTGTAATAAGGTTAGGTAGGTTTTCAAAGTTTCTCTTGGTACAAAATTATAAATTCTTACATTAACATAAATGAAAAATATATCTTTAAACGTAGAAGAGAAAATTTTAGAAAGGACTTAATTTTAGATGAGTTCTTGCTAATTGACCAGTTTTACCTAATCGGCAGACATATGTATATATATATATATATATATATATATATATATATATATGTTGTTGTGTGTGTGTGTGTGTGTGTGTGTGTGTGTGTGTGTGTGTGTGTGTGTGTGTATGTGTGTGTGTGTGTGTGTGTGTGTGTGTATGTGTGTGTGTGTGTGTGTGTGTGTGTGTGTGTGTGTGTGTGTGTGTGTGTGTGTGTGTATTATTAACACATTGGCCGTTTCCCACCAAGGCAGGGTGGCCCGAAAAGAATAACTTTCATCATCACTCTCTCCATCACTGTCTTGCCAGAGGCGCGCTTACACTACAGTTATAAAACTGCAACATTAACACCACCTCCTTCAGAGTGCAGACACTGTATTTCCCATCTCCAGGAATCAAGTCCGGCCTGCCGGTTTCCCTGAATCCCTTCATATATGTTACCTTGCTTACACTCCAACAGCACGACAAGTCCTGAAAACCATTTGTCTCCATTCGCTCCTATCTAACACGCTCACGCACACTTGCTGGAAGTCCAAGCCCCTCGCACACAAAACCTCCTTTACTCCCTCTCTCCAGCCTTTTCTAGGCCGACCCCTACCCCGCCTTCCCTTCAATACAGATTTATACACTCTCAAAGTCATTCTATTTTGTTCCAACCTCTCTACATGTCCAAACCATCTCAATATCACCTCCACAGCCCTCTGGATAATAGTTTCGGTAATCCTACACCTCCTAATCTCCAAACTACGGATTCTTTAAGCCTAGTAAACCAGCTAACCTCTCTCAATTTATATATATATATATATATATATATATATATATATATATATATATATATATATATATATATATATATATATATGTCGTGCCGGGAAGATGGAGGGAATATTTTGAGGAGTTGTTAAATGTTGATGAAGACAGGGAAGCTGTGATTTCTTGTATAGGGCAAGGAGGAATAACATCTTGTAGGAGTGTGGAAGAGCTAGTTGTGAGTGTGGGGAAAGTTCGTGAGGCAGCTGGGATTGATGGGATAAAGGTAGAAATGTTAAAAGCAGGTGGGGATATAGTTTTGGAGTGGTTGGTGCTATTATTTAATAAATGTATGGAAGAGGGTAAGGTACCTAGGGATTGGCAGAGAGCATGTATTGTTCCTTTGTATAAAGGCAAAGGGGACAAAAGAGAGTGCAAAAATTATAGGGGAATAAGTCTGTTGAGTGTACCTGGTAAAGTGTATGGTAGAGTTACTATTGAAAGAATTAAGAGTAAGACAGAAAGAAGGATAGCAGATGAACAAGGGGCTTTAGGAAAGGTAGGGTGTGTAGACCAAGTGTTTACAGTGAAACATATAGGTGAACAGTATTTGGATAAGGGTAAAGAGGTTTTTGTGGCATTTATGGATTTGGAAAAGGCGTATGATAGGGTGGATAGGGGGGCAATGTGGCAGATGTTGCAGGTGTATGGAATAGGAGGTAGGTTCCTGAAAGCAGTGAAGAGTTTTTATGAGGATAGTGAGGCTCAGGGAGGGAGGGAGGGGGACTATTTCCCAGTAAAAGTGGGCCTTAGACAAGGATGTGTGATGTCACCGTGGTTGTTCAATATATTTATAGATGGGGTTGTAAGAGAAGTGAATGCGAGGGTCTTGGCAAGAGGTGTGGGGTTAAAAGACAAAGAATCAAATACAAAGTGGGAGTTGTCACAGTTCCTTTTTGCTGATGACACTGTGCTTTTGAGAGATTCTGAAGAGAAGTTGCAGAGGTTGGTGGATGAATTTGGTAGGGTGTGTAAAAGAAGAAAATTGAAAGTGAATATAGGAAAGAGTAAGGTGATGAGAATAACAAAAAGATTAGGTGACGAAAGATTGGATATCAGATTGGAGGGAGAGAGTATGGAGGAGGTGAATGTATTCAGATATTTGGGAGTGGACAAGTCAGCAGATGGGTCTATGAAGGATGAGGTTAATCAAGAATTGATGAGGGGAAAAGGGTGAGTGGAGCACTTCGGAGTCTGTGGAGACAAAAAAACTTTGTCCATGGAAATAAAGAGGGGAATGTATGAGAGTATAGTTATACCAACACTCTTATATGGGTGTGAAGCATGGGTGGTGAATGTTGCAATGAGGAGAAGGCTGGAGGCAGTGGAGATGTCATGTCTGAGGTCAATGTGTGGTGTGAATATAATGCAGAGAATTCGGAGTTTGGAAATTAGGAGGAGGTGCGGGATTACCAAAACTATTATCCAGAGAGCTGAGGAGGGGTTGTTGAGGTGGTTCGGACATGTAGAGAGAATGGAACGAGACAGAATGACTTCGAGAGTGTATAAATCTGTAGTGGAGGGAAGGTGGGGTAGGGGTCGGCCTAGGAAAGGTTGGAGGTAGGGGGTAAAGGAGGTTTTGTGTGCGAGGGGCTTGGACTTCCAGCAAGCATGTGTGAGCGTATTTGATAGGAGTGAATGGAGACAAATGGTTTTAATACTTGACGTGCTGTTGGAGTGTGAGCAAAGTAACATTTATGAAGGGATTCAGGGAAACCGGCAGGCCGGACTTGAGTCCTGGAGATGGGAAGTACAGTGTCTGCACTCTGAAGGAGGAGTGTTAATGTTGCAGTTTTATAACTGTAGTGTAAAGCACCCCTCTGGCAAGACAGTGATGGAGTGAATGATGATGAAAGTTTTTCTTTCTTAAGCGTTTAAAGATATTTTTTTTTTCATTGATGTACCAAAAGAACCTTAGAAAACTTTCCTAACCTTATTATAACAACGCAATTTAATTTAACCTAATCCAACTAAATATATTTTAGATAAGTTTACAATAATTTAATAATAAACAAACACAATGAAATATAGTTTTTTTTTTCGTTAGGTTCAGAATGATTTTGCGAAATTACTGCATACACAAATTTTCACTTTCCTTATTCGGCAAAAAGAGCATTGCTATTTAAGCCAAAATCACTGGTTTTACCTTTTCGAACACGGGTTCGATCCCCCCGGCTAGCCACAGTTTGTTGTTGATTAAATACCACTTGTTCGTGGTTACAATAATATATGTTCTGTTTGTGGAGGCTAGTACACCAAACGGAGAGGTTTTTTATATTTTATTTAAAAACATATTACAATTATACATGTGTCATGAATTATACATCGTAACAGAGCAGGTATGCAAAGATAATCAGCTGGAATCAATAAACCTGACACCATATAATAGAAATCTTTGCCATATAATATTAAACTTTATACTTCCCTCATACATCGGGGTTACAAAATTACGTTATATACACTAGAAAAGTGTCTTGCAAATAATAATGAAATTAGCTCTGAGGGAACCACAACATCGCATATCCTCGCAACATGAAGCAAGCCTAGTTCGCTAGGCTTATGTTGTTTGTAGGATTGTATGGTCCAGTGGTTTAGAGTGTCGTGAATTTTCGCTCTCTTCCCACGAGGCGGGCTAAAACAACTCGGGTTCGATCCCCGGTTAGCCGAAGTTCTATCTATCTATCTATCTATCTATCTATTATATATATATATATATATATATATATATATATATATATATATATATATATATATATATATATATATATATATATATATATATAGCTAATCTTTATAAATTAATTTCAATATTTCAGTCCAGTCTTCCTCAAGAAGCTTAACAAGTAATCTTAATAATGGCATCATGCTATAATGTTTCACACTGTTCATTGTAAGAAAATAATGGTTAACCCCAAATTCTAGTATATTATAAACATGGTGCCTAAAAAAATTAACAGTTAATCTTGCGGTTTATGTGGTAATTTGAGCATTTACGAAACTGTTGAAGGCAGACAGGCAAATGGTGCACATATCCTTAAATTACTAGACGAATAAGAAAATCCCATTATCAGAAGCTTCAAAGGTGATTCAACCTTGGCACAAAATCTCTTAATAAGAGAGAAACACGATAGATTTGGCATTTATTTGTAAATTAGAATCCCCTGTACATTGTTAAAAAATGTATTGTTCATGATGTAATCTTTGAAAATTTCGAGGCAAAATATGATTAATAGTAGCTAAAGTCTCTTTAGATTGGACAACCAATAGTGCTAGAAGTTTCAAAACAGATTTTGCTAGTATCTGCCTTTTTTTTTTTCTTCGTATCTTCTCTATAATCCATTTTTTGCTCCGTCTCTTCAATTCTTTCCTTCTTCTCTGTCACCCTCTTATCTTTACTTTTTTTCCTCCCTCAATATCTCTTCTTCCTAGTTCTCCCATCCCATCTCCCTTCATTCCTCTATCAGTCCTACTCTCCTTCCCCATTCACTGGTGTGGTGTTGGTTATCCTGGGATATGATAACTACCTAATGAGAGAAACTCTAACTCATCCACTCCAATGCTAGACGATATCCTGCTCGACGTATTGAAGTTTCCTAGCTCAGGCTGACAGATTTCTTTATCTGATGTACGAAACCCATCGTATGTAATATAATATTACAGGAAACAGATATCTATCATTATTTAACTATAATTTAACGATCATATTGAGTAAGGTAGCAGCACACTGCCCATACACCCAATTTAGTTTAATAAAATAAAAAAAAACTATTCCCTTCTTCCTTTACAAGCGACTCACCTCATTCAAGACCTCGCCTGCCAGCTAACTTTCTCTCTCAGTGGGAAAAGATTTAGTTACCTCATGAAATGCTGGCCCATTCATTGCGCCCGCTAAATCTTCATTGCTTGCCAATTACGACTAATAATTCTGTGTGAGGGAACAGTTCGTCCATCAGCCGGAGGTAATGTTTATCTGTGCTAATAGCGGCGGTTTAGCGTTACATTTCAATGTTAAATGTGGCAAGGTTTGTGTTGTCGATCTCAGCTCAAGCAGGTCACAGAGCCCTCGTGAGAATAGTGTTCAATTTACGAGTCGTAAAATACAACTGAAATTTGCCATTAAAAACAAGAAAGAAAGGTGAAGAATGTTGACAAAGGGAATTTACAATACACTCTGAATATCTATCTTCCCGTACCTCTATAATCAGGCTTAAGCAAATATTTCGCTAGAAAAGTTCTTGATAAATGGTGTAGTGTTGGTGAGGTGGTCACCGAGAAGTATATGTGTGCAGGCAACATTTTACCTCAATATTTGATGCAGACTGGAGTCATGGAATGGAATTTTTAATTTACGTTCATAGAGATAGGTTGTTAGTGCAGTGAATGATGGGAGAATAAACATAAGAACTCATTCAGGTTTATATATATGTATTTCTAAATTCTAGTCATTTTGTTTTAAGTCATTCTTTTGCGTGCGTTATTGCAGCAATATTTTCTTGACTTTGAGTTACTGTTAATATCTTAAGCTTTAGCTTGTTCAGTAAATACAACAACGCCTCTTTTTTCTTCTCTGTTACTCTGTGAGGGCATATCTTTACCTCAGCTTTCTTTGCAAATAAGATGAACTTATTTCTCGTTAATGAACGAGAAATACGTACATTCTATGTACGTATTTGTGATCTCTAAGTATAGCTTACTTAAAAATGATCACAAATAATGTGAGGTATGCTGTCGACTCCAGCTGTGCTTGTGTTCGTGTTGAGGTGAAGTGCTGTAGTGAATTATTTTTGGTAAATAAACATATGCTAAATGTTTGAATATTTCATTTAGGGAATGTTTCGCTAGTCGAAGCACTGCAAATGTGCCCATTTACCTAAATTGGTTGTCGGTCCACCTGGAGTCTACCTGGAGGGTATTCCGGGGATCTACGCCCCCGCGGGCCGCACGTAGTCCAACGTACGAACCGGCTGATCCGGCACTGACTTTAGGTATCTGTCCAGCTCCCTCTTGAAGACAACCATGGGTCTATTGGTAATTCCCCTTATGGCTGGTATATTAATACCTTTGATATTCTCGGTGAATTCTTTGGTAATTTTATTGGAGAGTATGGCGATGTTCAGCTTTGTATTCTGAAGGAGGTGGTGCTTGCCGTAGGTCCAGTGGGAAGTATTAATCGTTCGCTCTGTGGTTTTGAGAGAATCTTGGAGGCTTGGTCTGGATGATGTACAGAGGAAATATGAGGGTGGACAAAACTTTCTCGATCTATAATCGTTCGCTTCGAAGGAATTTACG